>BQNB010000505.1:92645-167374 GCA_026074375.1 Tanacetum coccineum | reverse complement strand
ATTGGTTTAGAAGTTTGTAATAATTTCTTGTAATGTTATATGTTAAGTGAATGTGAAATTGGTTATAAGCATCTTTATGTTATATAAAATTGGTTTTAAGCTGTTGGATGTGATTGTTATATCTCAGCTTGCAGCATCAAATTCCTTATGCAAATAATATACATTAATGAGTTATAAAATATACATACTCCGTCACGGACTTGATCAATAAGGTCATTGTAATTTACTTTTCCAACTTTGTCTTTTTCCATTAATGGAATGAATTCAAAGGCTACATCGTGAGCCAATGAACCTAAGCTAATCATGCTGGTATGATCGGAGTGCATATGTGCAAGCCAACAAAGTGGTTCTTTACATTCTACTATTATTTAGTAGTCAAATGTACTAGCTCATGGCTGATATGGCAAATCTTCCTATAATTCAACCTAAAAAGAGGGTGTGGAAGAGTTAGTAGACCTTGTTACAGCTGACCATATCACTTCATCAACAATTTCTTCAATGGTTAACCTATTAGCATTAGGTGACATGAAATAAGTGTTTAGCTTTGTTACACCATGTTCAGTATACAACTCAATAAGTTCGTGGTTAGCTACATACTTTGAAAAGTTAAGAACATCATCTTCATTACCTAAAGCTTCTAGACCAACATCTAAATCTTTCCCGGGTATAAGAAAATGGTAATAAATCAGTTCAACAATCTCATTGTAACCCAGTTGTTTCATTATTGAATCGAATTTATAAAATGAAAGTTCTTCAATACCTGACACGTCAACAATATTCTCCTTACCATTTACGTACTTTTTTCTAGGTAAATCAGTGAAATAACCACCATGATGTATCCTCATGGAAAATAGACTTTGATAGCCATCTACATCGGTTTCAATAAAAAATAAGACGTCAAATAATGTACAAAAAATCATTATCTTGCTTATTAGTCGACATGCATGAATAAGAGTCTAAAAAAAGTATACGAAAACCACCAATTAGATCGTCATGATATGCAGGTTCTTGAGTTTCGAATCGACCACATGGTAATACCCACCATGACGTTATACCGATTTTAGCTGCAATTTTTAGTGGCGTAGGGCATATGTTAAAGATTTAGGGTTTATGTATGGGAAAGATAGAATGATACATTATACGAATATGGAAGTTATATCAGAGTCGTGGGTTTTATTTTGGAGAAAAGAAGAAAACACAAAACAAGGAAATGACATTTATGCCCTTGGGTGGAACTCATGTTGAGTTAACTTAACTACAGAAAGTGATCAATTTTAAACAAAAGGATCATGGGTGTTTCAAAATCTTAATATTTAGGATGAGTGGTGTACTTTGTAAGACTAAAGGACTACATGTGAAATTTGTGTACAAGTATTAGGACCAACCGTGAAATTTTGTCATAAGTAAATAAGTAATCTACAAAATATAAACAAGTAAAGATAAGAAAGATCAAACTGATGACACAATGATTTATAGTAGTTCGGCTACGAAGCTCCTCTTCGCCCTACTCCACTCCCCAAGTACCCAACTTGAGAGTTATCTTCACTTTGTCAACAAGCTCCCTTTAGGCGGAGAAAACAGTACACGTCACTTACACTTTTTCCAGTACTAAGCTAAATACCGAGTTCTACTTCGAGATAGAACCAATCTAACACACTATGTATTTTGAGGCCTAAATACTAACCTATCATACACATATGCTGTCTTTGAAATTCAAATGCTGTCCCAAACAGCTGGTTGGTGCGACCCACGGATCCACCATCAGCTGGATCCGTGCCTTGTTATGGTGGATCCGTCCGAGGAGCTGGGACAACATTTGTCATTTTATGATTAACCCCAAATCTATACAAAATATTGTTTTGTACTTATTAAAACTAGTTTAATAGATTCTTCTAGAACAAAATATTTCTTATCACCAATAAGGAAAGATTTGGAAAGATTTTTTCCACATATGGTTAATCTTATTTTGTCTTACATGATTAATATAACTACCTTATAATTAATCATGTGTTAACTTAAATCATTTGATTAGAAAGGGTTTATGCAAATTATGCTGTTAAGCTTAAATCATATTGAGTTAGAAAGGGTTTATGCCAAATGATAATATGTTTTTTGATCATAAACTTATGTGTTTAATAATGCATATCCTTCCCTTAGTGGATTTGTTCCAATTCGTCAAGTAAACTTTCAACTAAATAACTTGTTTACGTAAACCTTTATGTAGTATGACATTATATTTGTTCTTATCAAAACATGAAGATCATTAAATATAAATATCATTTTTGCGCGAATATTTGTATTAACATCTTGTTCGGGCTTGACTTCCATGACTCGAAAGTCAATAAAACACTTCCCCTTGAACCTGGAATTGATCTCTTCGTGGTTTTTCTTCTCGATAACTTCTCCACGAAACTCTCTTTTGTTGGAAATCTTTGTTATCTATAAATTTGAGCGTCTTTTCTTTTTTTCCTCAAAATTCAAAAATAGTTAAAAAATTCTAATTCTTTTTCCTAAAATTTTCTTTTTAAATTTGTGATTTTTAGGTATAAAATTTGTTAAAAGTAGTGCCTTAGATTTTAAATTTTAGTTTTAGCTCACGTTTTTAATTCACGTTTGTTAATTTTTCGTATTAGTTAAACGTTTTTAATTCTTTAATTGTTCTTAGTTTAATTGTGCTATTATATTCGTAGTGTAATTCAAAATT
The DNA here is from genome assembly GCA_026074375.1 of Tanacetum coccineum. NCBI lineage: Eukaryota > Viridiplantae > Streptophyta > Magnoliopsida > Asterales > Asteraceae > Tanacetum > Tanacetum coccineum. Next base: position 164,670 of record BQNB010000505.1, on the reverse strand, counting down.
CAAAAATCCTTTATTCATTCTTGACTCGAATCCGAATTATTCCCGAATCTCAATTCACGACTTCGTTGGGATACGACCCGAGAAGAAATACTTCCCGGTTAAAAATATACGTATTGTGTTTTCTTAAGTGAGATTTTATCCTTTTATTTCTCTTGTTTGAGAAGTAATTGGTAAGAATTGTCACGGGATTTATACTATACATATATAAATTTGACTAGTGCTTACACACGCAAACCAAAAATCCATGGATCCACGGATCCAGGCATGATGGATCCGTATGATTTGGTGGATTCGTGGGTGTGCAGTTTCAAAAAACTAGTTGTTATTTTGACTTTTGTGGTTAACCAAATATTTTAACAAAATCTCCTAATTGTACTTTAATATTATATTAAGTACGTGCTTCTAGAAGCAAAATATTTTTTAACTTAATATGGAAATATTTGGTATATTTGGTTAAATTATGAAATATTTATTACCATAAATAGCTAGACAATAATTAATTTGTCCTCATTTACTAATTAATTTGTCCTATTATCTAAAGTGGCAAGATATATTTTGATCTTCCAAGATTTTTTCTCAAAATGGAAGATCATGTCTAGTTAAGCTAATGATTAATTTTGTCCTATTGTCTAAAATGATTAATCACTTGTTAAGTAAAAGATCACTTGCAAATCATTTATTTAGTGATAGAAAATACTTAATGAATCTAATAAGTATTTTAAACATTCTTAATGGTTTGTCAAATGGGTTGATCATAATGCAACTTAACAAACATATTTGTATTTTTTGTTGAAGCATGAGTGGACTCGAGACGTTGAGAGGTGTTGATGTAAGTATGCGTTGATGAGTTGTGGTCACAAGTAACTTGCACATTTTACGTTATGTATTACAATGGATTTGTTTAGTTTAAATATCATGATATTTGCACCAACAATCTTCCTCTTTTTGATGATGACAAATACGTAAATTCTAATACATAGTAAAATTTAAAAGTTAATTGTTTACACTTCCTTCTCCCCTTTTTGTCGAAACAAAAAGGTGTGTGCTCCAGTGTCTTCATTGCAATACCCGTATAACTTCCTTTTCCCAGAAAGACGAGTTTGCATCATTCCTAGTGATGTTATACTTCAATCTTCCTCGTCTAAATAACTCCAAGCTATCTTACTTTGATACCCTTGAGCTCCCCCTAGCTCATTGCACTCTTATGATTATTGACATTGGTTGCTAACAAATTCATGGATTAAATTTCTTACACAGACTTGACCTACATCAAGAGTTAGTTTTGTGCAACATAATATATATATATATATATATATATATATATATATATATATATATATATATATATATATAATGAAGCACTAAGAGAAATATATAATGAATGCGTGCACGCTTCTTCTTGACGAATTCTCCCTCTTATTCAAGGCGTCAAGGTATGATTGAAAACCTACGAATAAGGTTAGTGCGAAACTAGATTCGTCGTTGGACGAGTATATACAACTTCGTGCAAAAAAACTTGTTTTTGTAGTTATCAAATCGTTTCTAATAACGTGATTATCGATAGTGATGATGTTGATTATCGATGATGCTATTATAGATGGCGTTGGTGTTAATTATCGAAATTAGAAGGGTCGATGATAACGATGAAGATGTTCGTTTTTTGATGATAGTGGTGTGGATGTTCGATCCATGTTATAGAAGCTCATATATGGTAAATATGATGATGATTTTATTCGATCCATGTTAAGATGATTATCATTCATTTTATGATCATAATCCATCATGGCTATCAAAGGACGATCGATGACGCATAACATCTTTGATGCAAAAACCTTTTGTATCATAACAACTTTTTGATGCACAAAAGTGTTCTTTGGATGATAAAAAGTTATGATAAAATATATTTTGCATGATAATATATAGATGCACGAGTAGATTCAGAAACATTTTGATGTAAATAAAATATAGATTTTATTTGAAATTAGCTAGTATCATTAGCAGGGACGTCTCGTGAATTTCGAAAGCCCTGTGTCATATTACTTTAGAGGCCCTTGAACAATGTCCGCTAAAATATCAACAAACTTAATATATATCTTTTGGGTAACCATGATTTTTGACCTTTTGACCGACTAATCCACGGGGTTTGAACCCACCGTCACACAGACTCAAACCAATTAAAGCCCTCATTTTTCAGAAGGTTGACGTGACCACTTCAAAATTATTTGCACCTAACAGGAATTGAACTTGAGACCTCACACATTTTAGAGTGATAGACACAACTCTCTTTGCCACTATATCACATTTAAATGGTTAAATTAATTGATTATGGACTTTTTTTAATGTTATTAGTAATTTATTTATTTTATTTTTCATTTGTTTATACACTTTATGTTTTTTTTCTTTCGAACATTTTATAAATTCTCTTTGAAGTCCCAAAGAGAACTCTCATATAGTATGTGAAGAAATTATGAATCTTATTATATAAAAGTACTCAAATCTCAATTGAGTATCAAGAACATCAACAAACTGATCTCAATCATATAACAAAACACAATCCATCACTGCTAATCAGGTATGGATCAATAATCTATCTTGATTATTGTTCTATTACAACAGAAACTAAGATCAATGTGATCTACGAATTAGGGTTTACAACTTTTAAAGAGAGAGAGAGATGAACGAATTTTAGAGAGAGAATCAGGCTAGAAAAGTGAGATAGAAATCAGGTTATGACCAGCTTTTATACTGCTTGACCACCGACTTGATAGTTTCCAGACTTGACAGAAATAGCCCTCCATCTTTCAAGCTTTATCCATCTTGAGACTGGTGTGTATTTTGCTTTAAATATATTTTTACCAAGTTTTAAATTTATAAAACTTGATTACCGATACACGCACTAACGGGCAGAGAACCCGGTCATTTATAGTGCAGTAGCTTGGTAAATCCGAGGTCGTCCCAAGAGCTAAGGTTTAATAGTTCTAATTTGATTTATGTCACGATTGAAAATGGTTTTAAGATTGATTTTAAGAATTACGGAAAAAATAAATGTAATAAAATAAATAGATAGAATAAATCAGGGAGAAAGGCGTGCTAACCTAACCATTTCACTACCAATGATACGATTACAATTTCTTGTGCAATGTTCAATTATAAGTTCTATTAGTGGTTCTAAAGTCGACAAACCCGAATTTTCATTTGAGGTTTGTCCTATACTTACTCTACGATCCCACATTCCCCTACGATCACACGAGCAGGGCATCCAAGCTTGCAGTGGTTAAACCCCAACTACCCTTAAGACCAATCTATAATCTAAACCGATTATTAACCCTCTCTGAAAGAGTTCCCTTGCTTTTTAAATATTTAATGTGAAAAAGGCGGTAATATGTTTAATTCCTACACTAGGGATATATGTCAAGCTACCCTAGTACCCCACTAATCTCAGGTTCAACATGGTAAGTCTAATATCAGGATTAATAAGATCTAAGCCACCCTCTATACTACCAAAACATGGGGATCAATGAAAGGCTATAAGGATATCTAAAAGGACCATAATTGAACATGAAATCATAATCATAACAACAGTAACTACATGGTTAGGCCAGCACTAGGAGTGCTTAGCCGCTCATAGTAACAGCAATGCAAGAATTAATGAATAAAGACATGGATTGAATCATCATAATTCTTATAGAGAATGAAATGAATGATTAAGTACAATAAGTATTCTAGTGGCTTCTCCCTTAGACCTTCAGATGAAATGCTTCGAACCTTAGGGTTTTGGTTCACCCCTTAGAACTATGTATGAAGTGGTGGTGGTGTGTGATGCTGAATGAGCCAGAGGAGGGCTCTATTTATAGGCTTCGAAAGGTTTACGGCATAATCCTTATGGGATGTTACGCCGTAACCTTGCTACGTAAGCATCCAATCGTCTAGGCATAAAAGTATGTTACGGTGTAACCTTGTCGCCCATGTTACGCCGTAATGCTGAGTCAGATACATCATCTCATGTAATTTTGAATGTTGCGGCGTAATCTTGCAGACACTTTACGCCGTAAAGGGTGTGATGACTCATTTCTTCGTCAAAGTACGTTACGGCGTAATCCATTGGGGGTGTTATGCCGTAAACTGCCTTGGACTCTTCACTTTAATGCATTTCTTGTCCAAATCCCATGTCTTTTGCTAAAATACTCACTTGGTCTCTGAAAACTAATAATAAACATTTAAGTAACATTTTCATACATTAATAACATATTGTAAGCATTTTTATTGGGAATTTGATATTAAAATGTATCAATTATTTGATGTTATCAAATATCCCCCCACTTGACTTCTACTTGCCCTCAAGTAGAACCGTTTAGAATAATTCATAAAAAGATTTCCTCAATTTAACTTGGAGAAATGAATCTATAAACTAATTATGCTAGAAAACATTTGAGCCGAACACCTCACAAAAAGGGGATAAAAACACCTCACCTCATTAATAACTAAGTGTTCATTTAAGTGATCACATCAATGCTACGAACATAATATGTGTTCTGTCATAAGCTTGGAACTTACATAAGTCTCCACCAACTAGAATTACGGTCTAAACAGTCTCTAAGGCAACATGTGTGACATTTGGTTTATTAGGTGATATAAAGGGTAAGGATAGACATGGGATACACTTTAAATGGTTGTTAAGATAAAAACACGAAACAAATAGTCTAAAGTAAAAAAAAATAAAAAAAAAATATCTAAGGTTGTCATAACTAGCTACTGTCTATCCAAGGTCCAAAAGTCTGAGTTTGAAAACCTGATCATTATAATTGGTTATTACTCTATACTTTATACTTGATGAGATGCTTGATGCAATAAATGGGCTACTATTCTATTTTTTTTATTTTGCACACATCTTTCATTTTTTTTTTTTGCAATGGGTGGGGGCATTTTAGTTGCACCCTCTTTTCTTCATTTACTTCTTGATAAATATGCAAATGCTACAGGAGTTTATATCTTTAATTATTTCCCCTGCAACATCCGATATTATACGCACATCCCCCCACTTGAGATGAACAACGTCAAAAGTGGTGATACAGGGGGTCTTTATAGATCATAACTGATTGGTATTCCACGAATGCATACAATTCTCGTTCCCATTCCCCCGAACCATGGACTTAAATAGCCAGAGACTTCAACACAAAGAAACTAAAGACTACAGGGTAGGCTAAGGCTAAATGGTGTAACGAAACATATAGGGTTTAAACAGGATTGGCTTGACAAGGTGATCTAGGGGTATCTTGCACAGGTAGTGAGCGCAACTAGGGTTTTATACGGGGAGGTCGACAAGTCGGTGTGACAAGCCGATAAACACACACGCATATAGGCTTTTTGGGTGATTTCATAAAATGTTGCCTTTTTGAACAGTCTATTCTAACTAACCAATTAGGTCTTAACAAGATTTACAGGCCAAGTTCTAAAGTCTACAATACTACCGGCACTCTCACGTATTTGGTGGATTTTATGTATAATAGATGAAAACGAAATATTAGGCTTAATCTCACCAAATTAATTACAGGATAATAATGTGCTCGGCAAAGATTTATTCTAGTTTAGTAAGAAAAACATGTCAATATTTTTAAAATTGGCCATAATTTTCAAAGAAAACTAGAAAATCGAAGGCAAATATAGGTCAAGTGGTAATTCTACTCCCATCCCCCTACTTGGTTTGTACAATGTCCCTATTGTATAATTAAGGAAATAAAATAATGAAATAAGAGTAGAATTATAGCAAAAGACTCCCCTGAGTGTTGCTCTCTTCTTCGAGTGATAATTGCAAGAGTTGACTTCTTGCAAAGTGTCTATAGAACAACCTCGTTTCCCCTGAAATCTCTAAACAACAAAGAGCATTAAACGTTCATGGATAATTATACACTCACTTTCGTAGGAATCACGGTTGCATTTAGCATATGCAACAAGCCTTTTAAACCACTTGGTAGCCCAAGTGGACAAGTGAAGTCTCGTGAGGGTTTCTAGGGAACACACCCACAAAGTTCATTTACTTGTACACGGTTTTTGAAAAGGTTTCAAATTTATTTCTAGTTTTCAGAAAGGGTTTGCGGTGTAACCATGGTATTGGTTACGTCGTAAACATGTAGATTTAAAAATTTTATATTTGAAATAAGGAGGTTTACGGCGTAACAAGTACAGGACTTTACACCGTAATTATATCTGTTACGGCATAACCTATGTGGTTACGCCTAGACAGAACCTTACTACCACACGAACACGAGTCAAGGGGACTTCAAATTCCATTTCCTTATAGAGAGAACCTGCAAAATAAAGTGAGAAACCAACAAAAACCAACTAATATGCAGGATGAAACATAAAAAGATTTGCAGGGGTGCCCCCACAAAGCGTTTGTTTTTGTTTGAGTCTCTAGCTTGACTCTACTCTTATTTGCTAAGTAATAGGGTGTTCCTCCCCTCACTTGAAATCAAGTACGAGTAAGGGTAGCAGGGAATACCATGCGGGTGTAAATTTGCTACTGGGTAGGGAAATGATAAATTAAAACCATACTGCTGATGAGATCTCATTTCCCTATTTGTCTTTCCGGTTTCGTGTAATGATTGGCTTAATTGGTGTTTTAATTTCCGAATGAAGTTCTCAAAATCATATGTCTTTAAGAGCTCCTTTAAATCGTTAATAGGGTTACTATCTATCTTTTCGAAAACCCTGGTGTTATCAGCAAACTTCTCCCCAAAGTCATTCAAATGCTTATTCAAAATAGGATTAGTAGTCGATGCTACATAATCGTCATCGGGTGGTGTGATGTGAACTGTTTGAGGGGTCAAAGGTTGCATTACATGATCCTGTTCCTCTTCCCCTACAACTTTTGCCTTATTACAGACTAGTCCTAATGGCATATATGGTTGCACTATTGGTAAAGCGTTTATGGAAGGTGTGAGCATTTTTCTAAGCCTTTCTACATCCTCGCCCATAATATCACAACCGTCATTCATGTCCCCATCATTCTCTTTAATTTCCTCAGGAATTCCAATCGCGCAAATAGTTTCGCAAGTTCTGTAAGGGTTACCTAGAAATTGCGCTGGTGGTACACAAGTTTGAACAACGGGTAAATTACGAGGAACCAGTTCCTTTACGTTTTTCTTACCCATGGTCATTTTTTTCTTAACTTTTTCACCTCTATTAGTGAGGACTGTTTGGGTTAATTGATAAGCTTTTTCCTCCAGGTTCTTTGTTGTAGTTTTAAGTGCCCTTATGTTTGAGTCCGTGTTTTCGATGAATTTCCTAATCCATTCATTATCTGCGGCCTATTTTGTAATTGAGTTTTCGCAAAATTTGATGATGGTTTCCTCCAAGGATCTCATATACTTGCTCTGCTCAACTGCCTTGTCCTCTTTTTCGAGAGGGTACTCCATGGTCAGATGTGCCCCTTCACAATTCTTAAAACTTGCTTGAATAGCATGAATATTTTCTTTAGGTTTCTTTGTATCAACGTTATTTGGGCTATCGTTGATTCGTTCCCTAGTGGTTGCTTCATCATACCAATTATGTGAATGTTCTGCCATGACTTGTATTGATATAAGGGCTTGAGTTGGTGTCATCAGAGGAATGTATCCTTTAGAGTCGAGCACTCTGCGGGTAGGGATGTCTAATCTAGTGTAGAATATATGAACCTTCTGTTGGCAGTTCAGATCATGATGCGGACATTTAAATAGCAGATCATTTTACCTTTCCCAAGCATAATACAATGTCTCGTCCATCTCTTGTTTGAAATTGCGGATTATTTCTAATTTCTTGGTAGTTTTGAAAGGTGGACAATATTTCCTGATGAATGCTTTCTCAAGGAGATCCCATGTAGTTACTAACCTTGCTGAAAGTCTGTTTATCCATCTCAAGGTTGGCCCCTTGAGTGTAATAGGGAACACTCTAAGCATAACGGCATCGTGAGTGACGCCAGGGAAGTGGAAAAGATCTGCGATCTCTAATACCCTTCGCACATGTTCGTGTGCATCCTCATCATCGGTACCTTTGAAGAGTTTGCGTCTTAATTCCCTCATAAAGTTGCTATTGATCTCGAACTCAACGTCATTGCTGATCTTGGGTTTTAACACGCCTGGTCTAATGTCGTCTTGGACCCAAGCCAAGTATTGCTCTATGGTGAGCGTGTTGATATCAACGTCATCTTCCATATTAATAATAAAACTAGCAGAACATACTTACCAAAATATATACAAAAATTCAAATTATAACTAATTTTAGCTCCCCAGCAACGGCGCCAAAAACTTGATGCGTATTTTGCTTTAAATATATATTTTTACCAAGTTTTAAATTTATAAAACTCAACTACCGATACACGTACTAACGGGCAGAGAACCCGGTCGTTTATAGTGCAGTAGCTTGGTAAATCTGAGGTCGTCCCAAGAGCTAAGGTTTAATAGTTTTAATTTGATTTATGTCACGATTGAAAATGGTTTTAAGATTGATTTTAAGAATTACGGGAAAAATAAATGCAATAAAATAAATAGATAGAAGAAATAAGAGAATAAGGCGTGTTAACCTAACCATTTCACTACCAATGATATGATTACAATTTCCTGTGCAATGTTCAATTATAAGTTCTATTAGTGGTTCTAAAGTCGACAAACCCGAATTTCATTTGAGGTTTGTCCTATACTTACTCTGCGATCCCACATTCCCCTACGATCATACGAGCATGGCATCCAATCTTGCAGTGGTTAAACCCCAACTACCCTTAAGACCAATCTATAATCTAAACCGATTATTAACCCTCTCTGAAAGAGTTCCATTGCTTTTTAAGTATTTAATGTGACAAAGGCGGTAATATGTTTAATTCCTACACTAGGGATAGATGTTAAGCTACCCTAGTACCCCACTAATCTCATGTTCAACATGGTAAGTCTAATATCAGGATTAATAGGATCTAAGCCATCCTCTATACTACCAAAACATAGGGATTAATAAAAGGCTATAAGGATATCTAACAGAACCATAATTTAACAGGAAATCATAATCATAACAACAGTAACTACATGGTTAGGCCAGCACTAGGAGTGCTTGGCCGCTCATAGTAACAGCAATGCAAGAATTAATGAATAAAGACATGGATTGAATCATCATAATTTTTACAGAGAATGAAATGAATGATTAAGTACAATAAGTATGCTAGTGGCTTCTTTCTTGGACCTTCAGATGAAATGCTTCGAACCTTAGGGGTTTGGTTCACCCCTTAGAATTATGTGTGAAGTGGTAGAGGTGAGTGATGCTGAATGAGCCGGAGGAGGGCTCTATTTATAGGCTTCGTAAGGTTTACGGCGTAATCCTTATGGGATGTTACGCCGTAACCTTGCTACGTAAGCATCCAATCTTCTAGGCATAAAAGTATGTTACGGCGTAACCTTGTCGCCTATGTTATGCCGTAACGCTGATTCAGATACATCATCTCTTGTAATTTTGAATGTTGCGGCATAATCTTGCAGACACTTTACGCTGTAAAGGGTGTGATGACTCATTTCTTCATTAGAGTATGTTACGGCGTAATCCCTCGGGGGTGTTACGCCGTAAACTGCCTTGGACTCTTCACTTTAATGCATTTCTGGTCCAAATCCCTTTTCTTTTGCTAAAATGCTCACTTGGTCCCTGAAAACTAATAATAAACAAATAAGTAACATTTTCATAGATTAATAGCATATTTGTAAGCATTTTTATAGGGAATTTGATATTAAAATGTATCAATTATTTGATGTTATCAGAGACTAAACATCTTTAATGCCTAAACTAAAAATGACAAAGATACACAATAAAACCCAAAACTTTTGTGTTTACCATTTAAGACTATTATTTCAATATCCTCCGTAGTCTCAACCTGGTAAACATCATGCATACCAAATCTTTTAAGCAATTCAAAATGCTAAATTGTATCCAACCCTTGGGTAAGGATATCTGCAGTTTGATTTGCAGAATCCACTTTAACAGTTTTAACCACTCCTTTTAAAATCTTTTCTCTTACAAAGTGTAATTCAATTTCAAGATGCTTTGTTCTTTCATGAAAAACTTGGTTGGCAGCTATCTTAATAGCTGAATTACTGTCACAGTGAAGTGAAACAGGTAAAAGGTTTTCAATTTGTAAATCGTTTAAAATTTTCAAGATCCAAATAACTTCACTGGTTACTGAAGCAATAGCTTTATACTCTGCTTTAGTTGAACATTTAGAGAGAGTATTTTGTTTCTTACTTTTCCAAGAAACAAGAGAATTATTAAGAAATACACAATACCCAGTAACAGATTTCTTTGTAACAATACATTTAGCCCAATCAGCATAAGAATAAGCATTAAGAAACATACCAGAAGTTTTAGTAATATGAATTCCTAAACCTAGACAACTCTTGAGATATCTTAATAACTTAAAAGCAATTTTAAGATGAGAAGTTAAAGGAGAATGCATAAACTGACTTAAGCAATGCACAACATAAGAACTATCTGGCCTAGTATTGGTCAAGTAAATCAAGTTTCCCATCAATTTTTGATAATCAGTTATATTCTCAAGTAAAGGATCCTTATCACTAGCTTCATTAGAAATAACAAGCTTAGACATAAGAGGAGTTTTAGCAGGTTTACATGCAAGCATACCATACTCAGATAATAAGTCCAGAACATATTTCCTTTGATTAAGGCAAATACCTTTATCAGTATCAACCACTTCAATCCTAAGAAAATACTTAAGTTTTTCTAAGTCTTTTATCATATATCTAGACTTAAGATAAACTTTAAACTTTTCAATCTCAGAAATACTATTACCAGTAATGATAATATCATCCACATAAACCAGCAAAGCAAGAAAAACCCTTTTATCAAACTTACTCTGACTGAAACCATTTTCAATCAAAGTAGAGGTCAACTTAGCATTCCATTGCCTAGGAGCCTATTTTAAACTATATAGAGATTTTTTAAGTCTGCAAACCTTATAATTAGAAGGAAAATATCCTTCAGGAGATTTCATATAAACGATCTCCTCCAGATCACCATATAAGAAAGCATTATTCACATCAAGTTGAAAAACAGGTCATGACATAGACACAACAATATTCAACAAACATGTAACAGTCACCATTTTAACAACAGGAGAAAATGTCTCCTCGTAATCAATACCTTCTTTTTGCCTAAAACCTTGTGATGCATATTTTATTTTAAAATATATTTTTACCAAGTTTTAAATTTATAAAACTTGATCTACCTGACAATGCACTAACGGACATAGAACCCGATCGTAGGTAGTACAGAATGGTAAATCCGAGGTCGTCCCAAGAGGTAAGTTGTAATTAGTTTTAATTTGAAATGTCACGTTTTGAAAATGGTTTTTGAGTTGATTTTGAGATAAATAACAATAAAATAAATAACTAGAAATTAAAAGATTTGGAGATATCAAGAGAGAAAACGTGCTAACCTAGTTACTTCATTACTATTGTTATGAAAACATTTTCCTGTGCAATGTTAAACTATGGTTTTATTAGTGGTTTCTAAGGTCGATAGACTTGAATATGCATATATAGTCTATCATATACGCACTGCGATTTCGAATCAGTCCCAAATCATCTGGGAGGTAGGTTATCCAGGTTGCCGTAATTAATCCTAACTATTCCCAAAACATATCTAATAACCTTTATAGATTATTAACCCTCTCTGAAAGAGTTCCTGTGCTTTTTAAGTATATTAAGTAATAAGTGCGGTGACCGGTTAGTTCCTACACTAGGTAAGGAGTTAGTGATCCTCCCTAGTACCCATTGGATCTCATATTGACTAGATAATCTAATAATAGGGTAAGCTAGGTCCAAACCACCCGTACTACCAAAACCCAGGGTTACACGATAGTCAAGGAATATCTAATGAAACCATAATCTAACAGGAAACAAACATCATAACAACAGTAATTACATAATTAGGCCAGCACTTTAAGTGCTTAGCCGCTCATGGTAACAGATTCATAGCAAGAAATAGAAGAAATCATAGATTGAAATCTCATAATTCTTACAGTATTCGTATTTGAACGATTAAATACAAAAAATAAGTAAAGTGTGATCTCCCTTAGACTTCAGGTGGAATTCTTTGAAGGTTGGAAGCATTTGTCTCCTCTCCAATTGGCTGTGGAGGAAGTGATGTCGGAATAGCTTGGATGAGGCCTCTATTTATAGGTATCGAACCTGTTATGGCGTAACTTATACATGTGTTACGCCATAACCATCATACACGACATTCCACATTTAAACAATTTGTTACGGCGTAACCAGATATGGTGTTACCCCGTAACCTTTAAATAATGTCCATAAGTACATGATCTTCATTCCATATTTGTAGATCTTCATGGTTACGGCGTAACTGGATATGGTGTTACGCCGTAAAATTCTTTAAATATTTACACTTTGAGTTCTTTTTCCCTTGTTTCTTGTCACTTTCCTGCATTTCACCTAAAAACTACAAAATGATAGAAAGTATCTCGTTTTCGAGTGTTAGTGAAACATTTGCAGGTAATATAGGGGGTATTTTGCTACTAAAAAGTATTAAATACTTGATGTTATCAAATATCCTTCCACTTAACTTCTGCTTGCCCTCAAGTAGAACCCGTTAGAATCATTTCATAAAAATATTTCTCACGAATAACTTCAAGAAATGAATTTATAAAACTCTTATGCTAGAAAACATCAAAGCCGAACACCTCACGAAAAGGAGATAAAAAGTCACTCAGCTCTCCACTAGTCTAAGTGTTTCATTTTCAGGGGGATTGCTCAATTACACAGTCATAGGATGTATTCTATCATAAGCTTGGAAAGTACACAAATCTGCACCAATTAGAATTAGGGTCTAAATAGTTTTTAAAGGCAACAAGGGTAATATGGTTTTAAATGATGATAAAGAGGTTAGGATAAACATGGGATACACATTTAATGGTTGTTAATTTTTAGATATTAGAAAAAGACTCGGTCACCCCGTGTATTTTACTGTTTTCTATAGCTCGTAATTTAATAGTGAATAGTATGATTTTCGGTATTAAGTCGGGTACTAATACCCGGTATATTGTAAGAACTATATAAGCCTCTTCCAACTTTGGAAGAGGCTAAGCTAGTCATTTATTCTTTTCTTATAAAACACATTTTCTCTCACTAGAAAATCTCTCTCATGTGTTTCTCTCTCTAGAAACTAGCCAAGTCCAAGAATCGACCCCGTGTTATGATATATGATATACCACAATTGGTATCAGAGCACATGGGATGATTAGATCGTGTGTATGTGCGATTTCATGCTTGATCTAGATCAAAAAGTATACTTTTGAAGGCTCTAGCTCGTTTTTCTTGATTCTCCAGATTTTGATGTTGGTTATGTTAAAGTTTGTGTGTTACTAGTGGCTATAGCCTTGTAGTATTGAGTTGTGCAAAAGAAATCAAGTGGAATCGTTCAAAAGGGTGATTTATTGGTGTTTTTAATTGATAAAGTTCGTTGTTCTTCATGGAGAGTTGGCTGATATTCTTCGTGTCGAGTTGATTAAAATGGAATATTTTATTCAGTAGGTTACCAACTATCTGACACACGGCGGGTTACTTAGGTGGCGAGTTGCTCAAGAGGCGAGTTACTTTATACTAAGCAGCGAGTTGCTTACCAGCGGTTTACTTAGGCAGCGGTTTGAACAGGTTGTCAGCGGCTTGAATATTTTAATAGCAAATATCTAAAGGAAACTCTGGCAGTTTGAAAACTCAGCGGCGGTTTGATTAAAATATAGACGGCGGTTTGTATTATTTCTTCGCGGCGGGTTGCTCGGCAGCGAGTTGTGTTCGGCGAGTTGAGCTACTGTCTTAGACATTTGAAATATTTCAAACTTGGGACTTAATATCACTAAAACAAGAAACGAATACGTTAACCTCACCACTTTTAACGTACATTCACTAATCATTGATCGATCAAAACATATCATATCATAATAAAACAAGATGTCTAGTATGTCAGAAGACATCCAGTGTGCCGGTTCTGATACACGCCCACCAATGCTTGATAGAACAGACTTTGAATCTTGGCAACAACGTATACGTCTGTACTGTCTAGGAAAGGATAATGGAGAGAATATAATGAAGTCCATTAATGAAGGACCATTTCATATGGGAACGGTCTCAGATGTTATTGCTGGAGGAACTGAGGGTGCAGTTCAACAAGGTCCAGTACGTGCTAGAGTCCTTAACGACCTTTCAGCTGAAGAAAAGGAAAGGTATAAAGCTGACATTCGTGCAACCAATATCCTACTTCAAGGTATACCAAAGGACATCTACTCACTCATCAACCACTATACTGACGCCAAAGACATTTGGGAAAACGTGAAGATGATTCTGGAAGGTTCTGAGTTAACAAAGGATGACCGGGAATCTCAATTATACGATGAATTTGAACACTTCCGTCAAATCAAAGGAGAAACCATTCAAGGATACTATGTTAGGTTTACGAAGCTCATTAATGACATGAGAAACATCAAGATGACCATGCCCAGGATGCAGCTTAACTCTAAGTTTGTGAACAACATGTTACCTGAGTGGAGTAGATTCATAACTGAAGTCAAACTTAATAGAGGTTTGAAGGAGTCTAATTTTGATCAGCTTTATGCCTATTTGAAGCAACATGAGGTACATGCTAATGAGAACAGAACAATGATGGAAAGGTTCCTTCAACCAACTAATGATCCTTTGGCACTAGTGTCGAATGCCTCAGTTCAGCAGTATCCAACACAATCATCCAAGTCTCCTCAATCCTCAAATGAACCATCTCCTGCTGACAACTTTCAACTGGACTCAGGAAGTTCTTCAACAGAAAACTTGATTGAAAGTTTATCCAACTCACTTGCCCTCCTCACTCAATCGTACAAATCACATCTTCCTCAAACAAACAATCAACTTAGAACGTCGTCTAATGCAAGGAACAAAGCTACGGTTCAAGACGGCAGAGTTGTGGTTCAAGATGTCCGTGGAAGATACAATGCGAACAATCAAGGAAAACCATTTCAGAGAAACAATGCAAGAGGAAATGTTGTAGCTGGAATTGTAGGAGGTCAGAACAGAGGAGGCATTATTAATCCTGGTCCAGCCAAACCCATTAAGTGCTACAACTGTAACGGACTAGGGCACATAGCACGAGAATGTCCAAGGCCAAAGCGACTTCAAGATTCAGACTACTTCAAGGACAAGATGCTACTAATGCAAGCCCAGGAGAATGGTGCAGTACTGGATGAAGAACAGTCGTTGTTTCTTGCAGGAGAACAGGTTGCCAACTTTGATGAGGATGTGGATAATTCACCCGAGAATGATTTGGCACTCAATGTGGACCATGTCTTTGAAGCTGATGAATGTGATGCATTCGACTCTGATGTTGATGAGGGTCCCACTACACAAACCATGTTCATGACAAATCTCACATCTGAAGATCCAATCTACGATGAAGCCGGGCCATCATATGACTCGAATACTCCGTTTGAGGTACAAGATCATGATACCTTTGTAAATAATATGGATGAGTATCATGAAGTACACGAGATGCAAAGCGATGTACAACACAACTACGTTGTTGACTCCGATGCTGACTATACGAGTGATAGTAATATTATTCCGTATGATCAGTATGTGGAAGACAACGAAGAACATGTTGTACAATGTAATGTTTCTTCTGTACGAGATGATGCATTGATCTCAATTCTCGATGAAATGCATGAACAGGGCGTACAAAGTAGATTAGCAGATAAGCCAAACATGGTAGTTAAGGATTCAGTGACCTCTGAACTTGCGAGATATAAGGAACTGGTCGGGGAATATGAAAAACGGGCAAAGTTTGAATTAACTGATAGAGAACGAAAAATTGATGAACAAATGAGAATAATTATCTCAGACCGAAATAGAAAGGAAACTTCCTTAAAATCAGAACTTCATTCAGCACAAATACTACTTAATTCTACCGTTGGCCATTATAAGTCAAAGACAGAAGAAGTAACCATTTTGAAAAAGGATTTTAAACAAAAAGAAGACAAATTCCTTGAAGAGTTTTTAGACATAAAAAGGCTAAAAGAAAAGGTGGAAGATAGATTATACAAACAAGATCAGTCTGTTCAAACGGTTCACATGTTATGTAAACCAAAATCGTTTTATGATGAAAAGAACAAAGTAGCGATAGGCTACAAAAATCCCTTATGTCTCACCCGTGCAAAGCAAGTTCAACCAGCCCTCTATAATGGTCATGTATTAGTCATGTCCAATCATGCACGGCCTGTTGTGCATGACTCAGAGGACACTCGTGAGATAGCTGAGATAACTAGGAAAAGAATGCTGTTGAAAATGCAAAGCCCTCTATGTTTGGAAAATAAAGTTAGGATTGCCCCCCCAGATTACTCGAAGGAGAACCTTCTTGCAACTTTTGCTCCACAAAGAAATCTGACCCCAGAACAGATATTTTGGTCCATAGATGACAATGCCAGGAAAAAGGCTGAGACCTCAGTTCCAAAACCAATTTCAGCATTGACAGTGTATCCACCCAATACTCCTGTCAAGCTTGTCCCCAGAGTTCTTCCAACTAAAAGTCAAGTAAAGATTAATCTTTATGTACTCACACAACTTTTTACGGAATTTGACAAAACTTGCAAAAAGACCCCAACAGGTGTTACGAGGGAAAGAGGTTTTGAGCAAACAAAAAGATGTTACCTCACTGAAGTTATTCCATTTTTCAAAACTCTTAAGAACACTTGTAGAGTCTTTAAAACGGCCTCTTTAAGAATTTAAAGTTAATGGCGAATTTTTGATCAAATGAATAACGAAGTGGACAAGAATACTGTAGAAAGCAATGTGTGAAATTGTAAAGAAAAACCATCTCTTGAAATGAGAATCTGATTGCTAATTGTTTGTCGAATCAACTATTATATGATGTGGAAAAATCACGTTGTCTAGATCTTGAAGCTGAGATGTCTAAAGTTCATAATGAGTCAAAACATATTTCAAAACTTGAAAGGGAATACCTAAATTTGCAATTAAAGTATCAAAAATCTTCAGGAAAGTTTTGATAATAACAAATCACAACATCACAGGAGCTCTGCATTTTAACTCTTTTTTAAGATCAAGAATCTCGAACATCAGATTCAAGAAAAAGATAACGTGTTAGAGACTGAAAGGTCTAGTCGCTAATGTGATGACAGAAGTTGTGAGCTCTTATATGCTAAAGATGCCACTGCTCTATTGAACAAAATTGATTGCGTTAGAGTAGATCATAGCAAAAGGTCAATCAACATTACAAGGAATTGTATGACTCATTAAGATTACGCGTGCCCACACGACGTCAAAGTCATTTCCATGTTAAATGAAATTGAGAGTCTAAAGGCTCAGTTGAGAAGCAAAGTGTCTTGTTTCACTAGTGACTCTGTCAAACCAAAAGTTCTTGCGCCTGGCATGTATGCCATTGATGTTAAACCCATCCCTCATCCCCTTAAGAACAATAGGAGTGCTCATTTAAACTATATCAGCCATCTTAAGGAGAGTGTAGAAACAGTTAGGGAGATTGTAGAGGAAGCTAGAGTAGTTAAACCACTGGATAATGCACTTAACTATGCTTGTCAATACACTAAGCTATCTCAGGAATTGTTAGAATATGTGATTGGCACTTGCCCAAAAAGTTTCAATGAAAGAGATAACAAGGCTCCCTCTACCCCTGTAACTAGGAAAAAGCAAGTTACTTTTAGTGATAAACCAGGAACTTCATCTAGCAACACACAGAAACACGAAGTGCACCAGAAAGTTCAACAGACTAATATCCCTGTGATTCCTTCTACAGGAGTAAACACTTCCACTAAAGCAAGCGGATCAAAGCCTAGAAGCAATACAAAGAAAAATAGGATCCTGCCTGCTAAGAGGGAGAATAAGAAGAAATTAGAAGACCACCTTAGGACAAATAAGTCAGTATGGACAAAAGTGAATCGGGTTGATTCTAGCATTAGCTCTAAGCGTGTTGTAATTAATTCGAATTCTGAATCTGTGTGCAAAATGTGTAACAAATGCTTAAACTCTGCAAATCATGAAATGTGTGTTGTTAATATTTTGAGTTCAGTGAATGCAACCCCCACTGTTAAAATTGTCTTGAATAAAGGGAAGCAGATTTGGAAACCAAAAGGCAAGCTGTCTGATAACAGTTTGAACAAGACCAAGCGGGTTTGGAAAGCAACGGGCAAACTATTTGTGGATATTGGTTATCAATGGAGACCCACAGGAAAGAAATTCACCTTAGGAAAACTTAATTGTGGTTATCAATGGAGACCCACAGGAAAGAAATTTGCCTTAGGCGAAATGTGCCCTTTAACTAAGCTTTCTGTGAAATGTTCTACTCTATCTGCTAACCAACAGGACCCCAACAAAAATTGGGGAACCGAAATTCCAAACTCTCCAAACTCGACTGTTTTCAAATGCAGGTCGTACAGGTCATCCTTTGGTATCTGGACTCAGGCTGTTCAAAACATATGACGGGGAATCGTTTAAAGCTCAAGAACTTTGTGGAAAAGTTCATCGGGATAGTCAGATTCGGGAATGATTACTTCGAAGCTATCATGGGTTATAGAGATTATGTTATTGGTAACAGTGTGATCTCAAGAGTATACTACATGGAGGGACTTGGACACAATCTATTCGCTGTAGGGCAATTTTGTGATTCTGATCTTGAAGTTGCCTTCAGAAAGCATTCTTGCTTTGTTCGTGATATTAATGGTGCTGACTTACTTAAAGGTAGTCGTAGCTCTAATTTGTACACGATATCAATTGATGATATGATAAAGTCGTCTCTAATATGCCTGTTGTCCAAAGCTTCCAAGTCAAAATCATGGATGTGGCATCGTCGTTTAAACCATTTAAACTTCGGCACAATCAATGATCTTGCTCGAAAAGATATGGTTAGAGGTCTACCTAGATTGAAGTTTGAAAAAGATCATCTTTGCTCAGCCTGTCAACTTGGAAAAAGCAAGAAGTTCTCCCACAGACCAAAATCTGAAAATACAAATATGGAAGTTCTTCATACCCTTCACATGGATCTGTGTGGTCCAATGAGAGTCCAGAGTATTAAAGGGAAGAAATACATCTTAGTCATCGTGGATGACTATTCAAGATTCACATGGGTAAAGTTTTTGAGGTCAAAGGATGAAACTCCAGAGTTTGTCATCAACTTTCTTAAGCAAATACAGGTTGGTCTCAACAAAACAGTCAGATTCATCCGCACAGATAATGGAACGGAATTCGTCAACCAAGTTATGTCTGAATACTATGAAGGTGTTGGCATATTTCATCAAAAGTCTGTTCCGAGAACTCCTCAACAAAACGGCGTTGTCGAAAGACGTAATCGTACACTTGTGGAAGCAGCACGTACAATGATGATATTCTCAAAAGCACCTATGTTTCTATGGGCCGAAGCTGTAGCTACTGCTTGTTACACCCAGAACCGATCCCTAATTCATACTCGTCACAACAAAACCCCTTATGAGCTTGTACATGATAAGAAGCCTGATCTTACATTTCTCCGAGTATTTGGTGCCCTGTGCTATCCTACAAATGATAGCGAAGATCTAGGAAAATTTCAAGCCAAAGCTGACTTTGGGATTTTCGTTGGGTATGCTCCTAGCAGGAAGGGCTATAGAATCTACAACAAGAGAACTCATCGATTAATGGAAACAATTCACGTCACATTCGATGAGATGCATCAGTCGATGGCTCCAGTCCGCATGAGTTCAGGACCCAAGCCTTTCATCCTGACCCCTGGACAACTCACATCAGGGCTCTCTCCAACCGATACAGAGCTGGAGATGTTATTTCAACCAATGTTTGATGAATACATTGAACAATCTCGAGTCAATGAACCAGTACCTTCTGCTACTGATATTAACGCTCAAGTTGTTCCACCAGGTACATCTTTGTCTACTACGATTGCTCAAGATGCACCGTCTACAAGTGCTTCATCGTCAACATCAGATATGCATCATCCAGTACGACATCAAGAAATTGAAGAAGAACCCACTCACGAAGACCCCCCAATCAATCACGATGTTCTACATCCTTCACATAACCTTGTTACTGGAGAACCAGGTTCGGTACAGTCATCATCTGGGAGTGTTAATTCAGAGGATCCCAACCAAGTTAATTACCCACCAGATCATCTCAGAAGATGGACCAAAGATCATCCTCTGGATAACATCATTGGCAATCCCTCTCGTCATGTATCTACCAGAAAACAGTTAGCATCTGATGCTTTGTGGTGCTGTTTCCATACGGAACTGTCCAAAGTCGAACCCAAGAACTTCAAAATGGCCGTGATAGAAGACTGCTGGTTTCAAGCCATGTCTTTTTCTTTGTTCTTTGTTGTAGGTTTGTTCCTTCATGCTTTGCGATCTTGACTTTGAGCCTTTGTCATTGTCTTTATCGTCTTTGCCATCTTGCGATCTTATGTCTTTGACCAACATGCTCATACTTTTGCATTATCTTTGAAGCTTTCAAACAGAGTTTTGGCGGACGTCCCTTTTGTCCTTTAAATCTGAGCTTTCTAGATAGATGTCTTCATAGGATTGAGCTAAGTGAATAGGATGATGAGTGCCGTTACCACCCAGTTATTGACCAGCAGGTTTACGTAGTGATAAACGAGAAATTGAATTTGAAAATCAATCGACGTGTCACTCGATAAAGAGTTTGTAACTCATCCAAAGAGTAGGTTTTTATCAAAATTCATCACCCGTCAATACATTTACTGACCAAATCGATATCTAGTTGTCACAAAGTTTGATTCAATAGAATCTCGCAAGCTCACCTACCAAGGAGCTTGTTTGATGCTAGGCTCAAGCAGATTTCCACTTCAATGTGTATACATCGTATCTACTATACGATGTTCTGGCAAAATATCACAATGATATTAGCGTAGGACTCTTGATAACAGCTTGTGGAACTTGATGATGTTTACAAACAAGTGTTTGTAATGGTAATGTGTCATACGAGAATTTAGATTGATCATCTTGCTCAACCATTAGTGCATTTTTGGTTTTAGGTCTACAGAGCTAGGAGCATATTGCCACCTATTCAATATCAACAAATCTCGTAGTGAGATGTCAATACGATAACGTGTGTATCTCCATGCTAATGAACAAGTTTCTGTTAAGAGAAACCGAATGGTTGGAAGGGTTGTGCAATCATCACTGGGTCCATGATGTCGTTTCAATGTCAGCAATCAACTTGTGATTCTGACAGCATATGTATTGACCCTGTTCACCCTGTAAGTTTGTGTGGCGGGCTTCTTGTTTAGACCATATTAATATCCATAATTTCTTTTTAATTCTTCCAAACCCTTCAATGCTTACCAGCGTCATTACTAACACCATAAGTGTGATGTTCCAGTGTTAACTCAATCTTAGTCAGCATATTCCAATAACATTCATCTCCAATCAAAACCCTAAGGACTGCGATTCTAACTTTGGATTATTCCTGGGGGTTTTGAACCTCCGTTCTAGGTTTGGATCATAGGATTGAATCCTAACCGAAACCACCATTATGACTTCAGAATCGTCGTGAAATTAAGATGTTGTTGGGTATAAGATCGAACCATAAAACCTTTTCAGCACATTGAGTCAATTAGATCATATTTTAAATACATTTTCTCCCCTTATTTTAAATAATAAACACTTAGTTTTTGAAATACCTTGTGATTAAATATGTCCTTGAAAAATCTGTGGGGAGAAAAATGGACAGCATGAAATGGTTTGGAACATTATGATAATTTTTTAATACATAAGAATGGTCAGTTGATGATGTCTTCAAGAACATAAAACTTTGTTTTTTCCGAAAAACTCCCCCTCAAAATAGGAACCCCAATGCAAAATTGTTGTCTTTTGAATAACATTATGAGGGTGGAGTGTTAGAAACAACACACAATTTTGAAAGATTATGAATAGTCATCGAAAATTCTTGAAAAAATTATGTTTAACATTTTGTAAAAACCAATATTTAGAGGAATTCTCGTTCTAACGGTAAAGGGTAAGCGCACTGAAACAAACACTAATCCTAGTTCGTGATTCTAAAAACATTGAATGTCTTGTAAGAACAACTCAAGACCGGAAGAAACGTATAATTTTCTCGTGAGTGAGGATAAGTTATAGAACATCACTTTATTTGAAGCCCGGGTTATGTACTGACATTTGCACACAAGCCCATTCTAGAAAATTAGAAATGACATGTTTTTGAAACTATATTGCAACTCTCCCGCTCGAACTTCATTTACAGCACCCGTGTCAATGTAATCGACTTTTCTAAGTACGTAAAAAAAAATAAATGGGGTATTTGTTTTTATCGATTCCAAGAGACATGTCGAGAAGAATCTTTTTGGAAATTTTCTGATTTTGTATTTTCTTTTTGAAGTTTTAATATTTTGTATTTTGCTTTTCTCAAAAATATATACATGGTGATTTTGATGATGATATCAATGCAGTTCCTCAATTGTCCGAACCTCCAGTTTCAGCTGGAGTCAAACAATCTCATAAACCAACCTTACTAGACAAGATAACTTAAAACGATCCCTCAGGAACGGGCTTTCGTAAACATGTCAGCTAAATGGTATTCAGTTCTGACAAAATATAATTCAATTATACCATTTTCAACTTGTTCCTTTATGAAGTGATACCGAGTATGGATGTGCTTTGTTCGCGAATGCTGTACGGGGTTGCATGAGATTGCTATGGCTGACTGAGAGTCGCAGTACAACGGTATTTTGTTGTAGTTGAAGCCATAATCTTGAAGCTGGTGTCCTCATACCACATAACCTACTTGGAGCACAACTTGCAGATAACGTCCAATATCGAACTCTGCCTCTGCTGAAGACATTGCATGCAGTTTGTTTCTTGACATCCAACTTACTAGCTTATCACCAAAAAAACTGTATCCCTCCAGAAGTGCTTTTCCGAGTATCAATGCATCCGGCATGATCAGCGTCTAAAAATGCTGTTAGTTCAAAGCCAGAATCCTTTGGATACCAGAGTCCATGTTAATGGTACCCTTTAGTATTTAAAGATTCTTTTAACCTCCTTGAGTGCATTGTGAGTTGGTCCGTGCTTGATAACGTGCACAATAGCATACTGCATGCACTAAGACTGGTCTACTAGCTTGTTCAATACATGAGTTGACCCGATTTACTACGATAATCAATGGTCTCGGGTTCTCACTCAAGTCTACATCTAGTTTGGTGTTTTGTACCAAAGTGTACCCATGGAGGACAATTGGTCCATATAATGCTTTTTCAGGAATTCTAAAGCGTACTAGGCCTATGTATAAAATACACCATTGGGGACTGGTGGTTCAGAAGTCCTAAAAAGAATTTCATCTCCCATATTAAAGACATTCAAATCTACTGTGCATTAACTATTTCAAATCTTTTTGCATATTTAAGGGTTTTGTATACCTAAAAATTAGGTATCACCGTACAATCTGCACAGTAGAATCTCCTCACCCCGTGATTTTATCTTAAAATAAAGTTTGGGTCCATTGTACCTTAGTAAAGCCTTTGACATCAGAAAGTTTAATAGTTTCATCATACCAGGCTCTTGGAGCTTGCTTTAATCCATACAAAGCTTTCCTTAGAAGGTAGACTTTTTCTGGATGATCTGGATCAACGAACCCTTCCGGCTGAGCAACGTAAACCTCTTCCTTCAGTGGACCATTAAGAAATGCCATTTTCACGTCCATCTGATAGATTGGAAAAGACTTGTGTGCTGCGTGGGCAACAAAAATCCGAACTGCTTCCAAGCGAGCAACTATGCAAATGATTCTTCAAAATCAATACCCTCTTCCTGAGCATTAACCTTTACTACAAGTCAGCTTGTTGTGAATTACAGTCCTTGATCTTCATCCTTTTTGTTTCTTCCTACCAAACTTTAGCTTATAATCAATTTACAAATTGTTGTCGACTAGTTCCCAACTTTTATTCCCTGTCGAACTGATGAAGTTCATCCTGCATTGCTTCTGATCCTGCAGAAATCCGCCATTGCCTCCTTAATGTTCTTTTGGTTTTTCACACAATACTCACACGTGAGCGCGACACATACACAATTTCAGATCTGTGGCCAGCTGTCGTCTTGTTTGAAATGGCATGGTTTGATTTCCACAACTTGTTCTAATGGAATATATCTGGTTTCCCTCGGTAATCAGACTTAGTGGGTGAAAGATGCACATCAGTATATCAATGTTGCGTGAGGAAGACTCACCATTCCTTGTACCCTGTAAAGAAAAGGATTGCAAATTCCAGCTTCATGAAACGCTGCATACTGCTTGATATCATTGTTGTTTTCCTCAGCGAGACCGTAAAGTTGGATTGTAATATTCTCAAGTAAAGGACAGAAAGAGAAATTCTAACCCTTTGTTTGTGACGAATTCTTGTCTTTTCTGCTGAAGGAACAACATTGTGTCCATGGGGTCCAACGGGCCGGAGTTGTCATAATCTGACGCCTTTTGTCCTTGAGGAACGAGGCCTAAAGAGACATTTTCAACAGACATCTCTTGTCGTTGTGGTGCGAGGTCTGAACTGTTGTGATCAGACATCATTAGACATTGATGATCGAGGCTTGAACTGCTGTGTTCAAACGTCATTTTGTGATCATCAGATCAAAATTCCTTGAAGCCCTGTTTTCTGAGATATCTTTCTTTTTCGCAACCAAACTCTGAGTCCTTCCTCTGTAGGATTGAACGATGTACCTGTACTTAAGAGAGTACCTGCACTGACATTAAGAGCTTGTTCGCTTTCACATTGGTTAGGGATATCTGCATTTGAACCATTTGGGGGTTCACTTTCAACCTTTGTTATGCTAGAGGTGAATATCTTTCCGGTTGGAACCCATCTAAGACCAATTGTCTTGAAAATTCTACCCGTCGGTTTCCACCTAAGACAAGATCTAGGAGTCATTGTTTTCTTATGCACAACGGAGGTGTTTTTGATTGAAAACATATGTCCTTTTGAGATCTGTCTTTCTGGTTTCTTTGCAAACCTTGTTTGCTCTACGGGTTTGTTTCTTGTTGTTGTCTTATTGGATGGAACCTTAGCACGCGAGTTGACTTCTTTCAGGAATTTTATTACACCAAGAAGCATGATTGCATATAAAGACCCATTTCCTGACATGTCGAGCAAACAAATTTTGAGTCAGAAAAATTTTAGGAGTTCCTAGAGTGTTCTTGTGCCTTTTTCTTAGCCTCCTCTAGGTAGTGATTATGAACAATATCGTTTGAGCTATACCTAGATGAGCTAGTTGCAATCATGTAATGAGGTTTTGCAGGGGCAGATTCTCTTCCCTTAGGCAAATGATGTGTAGTGACTAGGTGTTCTGGTTTTTGACAAGATCCTTTTCACATCAACCTTGGGAGGCAAACAAATAAAACCATGGTTTTGAAATTCTAGTCTTTTCAGACTTAAACAGCAGTCGGTTGTCTAACAACGGATTGGTTTTTGAGTTGGTGTCCCAACCGGTTTTTTCCCAAGATTGATGGCTTTGCAAACTTAGTAATTCACACTATTTCCTGAGTTTCCTTAACTCATTTATACTGCTGCAATTGCAAACACTTTTTCTGAGTCGGAGGCTAGTAACATCAGCATTTTCATTAGACGTTTTGTTTAGATGTTTCCATTAAAGAGACAACTGGTTTTTGTGGTCTGAACACGTGTTACTTTTGAATAGAATCAAAAGATCATGTAAGTCTTTTTCAAATGCTCTTTTTCCTTATGTAAACAGCTACGTTTTATATTCTCTGCAAGTAATTTAGCCACACATGTTCCAATTCGATGTTTATTGTTTCATCACTTACATCGATGTCAGTTTAAACTGGCTTCATTATTTTTTTTACTTTCAAAAATTGACCATGTTGCCCTTCTTTTAAAGCTTGATTTTGATATTTAAGTTCAAGATTAACACAATGTGCTTCCATTCTTAAAAAATCTTTTTGAAATTGGGCAACGGTCTTTTTGAGACGAATATTTTCAGATTCAAGAGATTGATTTGAAAATTCAGTTGTCTGGTTATCAGTTAATGTAGCAGGCAAAGGACATGTGTCATGACATTGTTCAGCATTCTGGTCAACCTCTCCTTCATTATTGAGTTCGGGTTGCTCAGTATGCTGTTGTCCTATAGCAAAGACATTGATTTCAGCAGTCGTTTGTACCTCAGCCATTGGCTCTTCATCAGAGATGGGTCTGATATCTGCATCATCAGCATGTGAATCATTCCCTGATCTGCTGCTTGTATCTTGCTCTTTTAATGTTGTCCCACTGCTTTCTGTATCAACCAAACTAGCATCCAATGCTTTACTCGAATCAACCTTATCCTCTGTTGTCTGCATCAGTCTTTCATTCACCCTGCTGTCATACTCCATTTTATGCAGCACTCTTTTCTCAATTGACTTTTTAACATAATCCATGTTTTGGATCAGTGTATTACGAAATTCTGGAATATCGAGTCGAGTGTATTCTAGAAAGTAGTTGCGTGTCATTACAATATATTCATCATTCAAATAAATCTTTGACTTGATGAACATCTAAAACTGTGTCTCGAGAACTTTAAAAGAAGCCATGGATCCAATCTCTTGAAATTCGTTGTTATCAAGTTGCTTTTGAAGTTGATCCATGTTTAGGAACATCGTGCCTGTGAAAGTCTCTAGATCTTGACAAAAAAGTGTCGTAAATGCGCGTTTGAATCCATCCTCGGTTCGACTTCCTTTTAAGTCGTTGTTTAAAAGACGCTTGAGGTGTGAATGAAGTCGTTGAAAAGATACCATGCAACTTTCTTTTGATTTGTCTTGAATTAGTTGCATTTGTTGTTCTTCTGATTCCGAACACGAAGATAAGGTATCTTTCTTTTCCATTTTATCGTGAGTTGAAGTGAAAGTTGTTGGATCTTAAGTGGATGTGATGTGATTGAAGTTGTGGTCTTGTATGCAATTCACGTTCACGGGATTTTACACGTCTATGATTAAAACCGATAAAAGAATTAACGGGATTTTACAAAATCAATAGAAAACCGTGAATGATTTGATTCGGAATCAGCGGCCAATGATTTAATTGTATAAAAACAGATAATTTTCTGGCTAGGGTTACAGCAGATTGTTTAAATAGGCTCACCAAACTGAAACGGGCCTAAAAATACAGATGGGCCGTGAGCTAGAACAAAAACAAGTCTAACACAAATTCCAAAAAACTGAAAAATGTCAATAAATCATAGTAAACGAGTGTTTTGGGCTTCGAAAAATCCGTAACCAACTAAAGGGTGGTTACAACGTGATCCGTCTTGTTTTTCTCTTCGATTTGAGAGGTCACGGGCCTGAAACGGACTTACGGATCAAAAGTTATGGCTGTTTTACTGAAACCATTTTCTTCACACAAGATTTCTAGACAAAACGCAGTGCTATCTTTAACCAAAACGCAGTGACACCAAAACGCAGTGACACCAAAACGCACGCAGTCTGTCTTGATCAAAACGCAATGTATAAAAAATTTGGGCAGAGTAACGTTTAGGATTTCAGTTTTATAAACGTCTTTCGCACAGTCCTTCAAACGTAGTAGCAAAACACAATACCAAACCAAAAAAAACAAAACGCAAGAAAAATTCAAAATGAAAAAATCAAAACGCAAAAAATCAAAACGCAGAAAAAATCAAAACGCAACTTTAAAAATCAAAACGCAACTTAAAAAAAATCAAAACGCAACTTTAAAAAATCAAAACGCAACTTTAAAAATCAAAACGCAATTAAAAAATCAAAACGCAACTTTAAAAATCAAAACGCAATTAAAAAAATCAAAACGCAACAAGAAGAAAATCAAAACGCAACAAGAAGAAATCAAAACGCAACAAGAAAAAATCAAAACGCAACAAGAACTTTGCCAGAGAGTCAAAACGCAACGACGAAATATACGACTTTTTCTTCCAAAAATCGCCTAAAAATCACCCTTTTTGACCTTTTAACTTGATTTCTCTTGCACAATTAGCTACCTTATGCCTAGATCTTGCTTAATAACATAAACATTCACACATCTAAGCACAAAAATCCGGGTTTGATTTTTTTCTTTTGACTTCTTTTTGACCCACGAATTTGATCTTGTTGAACCACACGAATCAACCACGAATCCACACGTAGCTCTGATGCCAATTGTAGGAACCCGTTAACACTTCATAACATACAATCGATCACGAAATTAAAACTAGAAAGGAGAAAGAAAGAGTTGTTCTAGAGAGAGAGTTTAGAGAGAGAGATGAGAGAAAAAAGAGAAGATATTTCTTAGATATTTTAAACAACTTACTTTTCCAAGTGGAAAAGTTCCTTATATACCCCGACACTTAAAAGTGACGCGCGGGATATTTAACTAGGACCCGGGCTCGGGTTTTGCTTGGGATTAAACCCAAAACATATACAATATTAGATTATCTATCGAGCCCGATTCCCAAAATTATCCTATTACAACATTAACTAATTAAAGACCGAAGCTCCATCGTAGAGTGACCGAACTTCCTTGTTCGACTCAATAAATTGAGGCTAACAATTATGATGATTGCTTGACATATATGAAGATAGGATTGTCATAGATAGGTTGTGTGAGCTTGTCTACTTTTGTTATGACATACTGAGATATATAAGTAATGTAATAAAGTGAAAAAATTCCCCGTATAATTGTGATAATAGTAAAATAGGTTTTGCATTTGATGGTAATTCTTGGGTTGTTATATGAAGTGAATTTATGAAGTGAAGTAAAGTCATAAAGTGAAGTGAGGTTGTCTTGTGAAGAGAAGTTGTGAATTGTTGTGAAGTAGTGTGGTTAGTTGTGATAGATTGGTTCTAGCTAGGATCAGAACTTGACATTTAGCTTAGTGTCGGAAATCGGTGTAAGCTTAGTTATGTTTGGTTTTCTCCCCCTAAAGGGAGCTTGTTGACTAGTGAAGTAACTATCGAGTTGGGTACCCAGGGAGTGGAGTAGAGCGAAGAGGTGCTTCATGACCGAACCACTATAAATCATCACGTCCGGTTTGCATTTTCTTTTATCTTTCGCTTTACATCTTTATTTATCTTATCGCCTTACATTTATACTTGCATCAGATCTATATGTGTGTTGAATGTTGCTTATATTGTTTGGATAATGATTGTGTCATAGATAGAAGTTAACATTATGATTGTGTTTATATTGCTATGACATGTTCTAGTGGATATAGATGAATTATTCACACTCATCATATTGCATCTAACTTGATGGATAATTGATACAAAACGTTTTATGTTTTTACATGTAAACGTATTCACCCTCTCTACATTTCTACTAGAGGAATTGTGTATTTGGTGATGGATATGGTTTAACTGAATAAGTAATAGGGTTGGAAGGAAAAAAAGACGGAGAGATCTAAAATTGTGGTAATTTTGATTTTGAGGAAAAGTTAAAGCGGGATAATGAAATATTTTAGGGAGAAGAATAAATTTTAGAGAAACCCTTATAAAATTTATATAAAAAGTTAAAAACATACCGAGTATTAATGCGTTTGACAACAAATAATTTTGCAAATTGATTAATGCTAAAGTTTTATAGCAAACAAGTCTCGTATATGGCTGGGCATAATAGACCTCGGATCAGATTAGAACATATTTCATTTCCGTCATCGGTTTATTCTTTTTTCCTTATTCGGTCTGATTCGGTCTTGAGTAAAACCGGTCATTTCCAAACCAGAATAAGAATATTCAAGTTGGGTTTTTCTAGTCTGACACTTTATTCGGGTCAACCTAAGTAACCCGACTACTAAATAACTTCAATACAATTCATATAACCTTCACACTATAACTATAATATACATACCTACCAAGCCCCGTGCATCCCATGCATGACCGATGATAATGGCTAATTCACATCCATGACTGGTAACAATGGGTAATTAACATGGGTCATGGGTCATGTGCATTGTGTTATAGTGGCTTATAGTGTTAAGTTTTTGACTAATACATGACTGGTGATCGACAATGGGTAATTAACATGGGTCATGGGTCATGTGCATTGGGTTGTAGTGGCTTATAGTGTAATGGAACCCATGCATGACCGGTGATAATGGCTAATTCAAATGGGTCATGGGTCATGTGCATTAGGTTATCACTAGTCACATTCATTAATAGGTATTTGACATCATATGGGTCATATGCATTGGGTTGTAGTGGCTTATAGTGTCATGTTATGACACATCCATGACTATTGACAATAGGTAATTAACATGGGTCATGGGTCATGTGCATTAGGTTATCATTGGTCACATTAATTTAACCCCTAAGTGTAACCAATAACCTATATCCTTTAACCTGTAATAGTTGGCTGACGCATGTAAAGCGGTCGGTAATAAATTACCGTTTAGAGATAGAATTACTTTAGGAAAAGTAATAACCATTAGTCCAGGGCCGTATCCTTGAAGAGAGTTGAACAGAGATTTACCATTTAGCTTTATAAAATCTAATTAAGCTCTAACGCAAATGTTTAGCTTATTTAACCCTTAAACTCTACGCCTTAGAGTATGGCTGAGCATACGGACCGTTCGACCGGACCAAAACAGAAAACCGGACCGAACTAGACTGACCGGACCGGACCGAACGTATTTTGGTCCGGTCCTCGGTCTGGCGTTTTGGACCAATTCGGTCTTTGGTTAGGTCGGTCTGGTTCGGTCCAGTCGGTCTTACCATAAAACCCGAACATTATGCCTTGTAGGACCGGACCGGGCCGAAGACCGAACCGGACCGGGCCGACCTGGACCGGACCATACCATATCAGTCCGGTACTCAGTCTGGCATTGTAGACCAATTCGGTCTCGGTCTGGTCTGGTCTTGGCCGGTCCAGTCCGGTTTTGGACCGATGCTCACCCCTACCTTAGAGAAAGTGAAGTGAGACAAACATAAAACTAAGCAAATAAGCTAGCTTAATAATAAGCTAATCTAAAAACTACTATTTTTATTAATTAAAATTGTAAACTTTTTATAAACTAAAACTATATTTAATAATGAAAACTTTTATTAAAAAAACTTTAGCTTAAAAATAAGCTGCACCGAAAAAGCTTTAAACCAAATAAGCTACAACTTATTTAGTTTTGCTAAATTCAAAATTTTAAAAGTGAAACAAGTTGAAAATAAGCAGAGGGAGAAAAAGCCACGGTTTAATAAGCAGTTTCTATAAGCACTCTTTAAGCTACTAGCCAAAAACAATGAAGCTTAAACTTCTATATTAAAAAGGAAATGCATAACATTAACGAATAGGTTACTCTGGCAAGATGGTAACCCGCTTGACTTCCGTAAGGGAGGTCGCGGGTTCGATTCTCGCTGGGGTGTAACATCCTTTTTTATTTTCTTGTTTTTATTTTTTAAAACCTAAAAGTAGTTTAGGCTTAATAACGTGACCATATGTACCGGTTTTTTGCTACACTTAAATAATGTGTGACAAAACTTGAGTCCATGATTTAGACACATAAACAAATACTTCATGTGACCATATATGACATTATGAATTTAGACACACAAACACTCAATGTGACTAATATGAAATTTAATGATAACCGATTTCACATTTTGCTCTAAATAATAGCCACATGAATACTTCACGATGTGACTGTTATGAATATATTGGTCACATATAATCACCTTAAATGTGGCCATAAACATAATTTAGTCACACATTTGTGATATGTTGTGGCTATTGTAAAGGCATATAGTCACATGATCGTGCTAGAAGTAAATGTGACTATACACATTAGCTTTTGGCAAGCTAACACAAACTAAACTTTAAACACACATATTAAGTTACGTGACCATATGTACTGGATTTTGGCTACACTTAAATAATGTGTGACAAAACTTGAGTCCATGATTTAGACACATAAACAAACACTTCATGTGACCATATATGACATTATGAATTTAGACACACAAACACTCAATGTGACTAATATGAAATTTAATGATAACCGATTTCACATTTTGCTCTAAATAATAGCCACATGAATACTTCACGATGTGACTGTTATGAATATATTGGTCACATATAATCACCTTAAATGTGGCCATAAACATAATTTAGTCACACATTTGTGATATGTTGTGGCTATTGTAAAGGCATATAGTCACATGATCGTGCTAGAAATAAATGTGACTATACACATTACCTTTTGGCAAGCTAACACAAACTAAACTTTAAACACACATATTAAGTTACGTGACCATATGTACTGGATTTTGGCTAAACTTAAATAATGTTTGATACAAATTGAGTCCATGATTTAGCTCATAACAAATACTTAATGGGAGGCAATATATGACCATTATGTGTTTAGGACACACAAAACTTAATGTTGACTAATATGAAATTTAATGATAACCGATTTCACATTTTGCTCTAAATAATAGCCACATGAATACTTCACGATGTGACTGTTATGAATATATTGGTCATATATAATCACCATAAATGTGGCCATAAACATATTTAGTCAAACATTGTGATATGCTGTGGCTATTGTAAAGGCATATAGTCACATGATCATGCTAGAAGTAAATGTGACTATACACATTAGCTTTTGGCAAGCTAACACAAACTAAACTTTAAACACACATATTAAGTTACGTGACCATATGTACTGGATTTTGGCTACACTTAAATAATGTGTGACAAAACGTTTAGTGTGACCATATATGGCATTTGGTCATAGTGTTCAAGTGTGTGACATATATTTGTCACTATTTATATGTATATCGCTGGACTAATGCATTCAAACCCGTACTTTACAATTTTGTCACACGTTCATTTATATGTGGCTAAATAATTAGCAAAAGATAGCAGTCACCCTTAAATAATGTGTGACAAAACTTGACTGTATGATTTAGACACATAAAAAATTACTTCATGTGACCATATATGCCAATTTGGTCACATTGTTCAAGTGTGTGACATATATTTGTCACTATTTATATGTATATCGTGACTAATGCTTCAAGCTTACTTGTATTTGTCACGTGTTCCAAATTCATACGTGGATAAATAATCATATAAAAATTTATCAGCTACCTTTAGCCACATAAATGTTTAAATGTGTGGCAATATAGTTCTAATGGTCACACGCATCAAAATTTCATGTGTGGCTAATTAGTAAATGTTGTCTATTTTGGTACCTTTAGCCACATAAATATGTGAATGTGTGGTTGTTCCATTTTGCCCATGTATGACTAAATCCCAAATTTGTACTTGTGGGTGAAACCGGCTGCTGCGGGTTCCTCCCATGTTCCTGGGAATGAGCTTTCAATGGGATCCTGGGACATAAACTCTGAGACCCTTCATGAGGTTTTTGTTCCGCAGTAGAATGTATCAAATGACACTCTGCTTGATGATCATGACATTTCCCGCAAATTTATTGACCACTTGGCCCCTCCTGTGCTATTTGCTCAGATTTATGAGATGGATTATCACCATATGTTCACGGAGTTTAATGTTGGGACCGCTCGCCAAGCTTGTCTCAATGCAGAAGTCAGGATGCAGACTGAATATTGTTTGAGTGAGAGGAAAAGGTTAGAGTCTGAGTGTGAAAAACAAGCTGACTTGCTGAAGGTTAAGGATGTTGAAATTGAGAGTTTGAAAGCCTAGTTGCTACTGAAGGAAACTAAGGCCGCAGAAGCCGTCCATCTCCATGCTTAGGTTTCTATCGCTGAGGCCACAGATAAGATAAATGCTAGTGAGATAGATGCCTTGAAATAGAAGAACGTGGCTTTTGAAAATGAGAAAGGGTCTCTTGATGGGAAGGTCACGGAGCTCCAATCTTCGGTTTCTACCAAGGATCTTGAGCTTAAGGAATTGAATGTTGTTGTGTCATCTCTCAGGTCTCAGAAAGATGGTCTTGTAGATCAGGTATGCATTTTGGAATTTATATGTCGTGCATATTCTTATCTATTTTTTCTTATCTATTTATACCTTTGTCATGATAGGTAAACAAGCTAGAGACTACGTGTTCCGGCCTCCGCGCCCAGGTTTCAGGCTACAAGCGATTGAAGGAACAGATTGAAGAGTTCCAAGATGCTTAGATGAGTATTGTCAATGATAAAGTAGCAAAGCTGAACACTGACCTTCTGGAAATGGCTCTCCACTTAAAGGAAAAGTTTTATCCCCACTTCCTTAACACTATTTTTGGCCAGAGGTGGCTATTTACTCATGGCCTAAAGCTTGCCGTTGTCAAGTGCTTAAACTCTTAGGAGTATCTTTCAGCCTTGGGAACATCCATTAGTCGTGCCATCAAGAAGGGGATGTAGGATGGGTTATCATCTGGCATTGATCATGGAAAAGCTAAGGAGTCTAGAGCATGTCGCTGCCTATAATCCGTCTGCAGAAGTAGATTATACCTTCGCCCTTCAGAGGCTTTGTGAGGTAGATTTCCATTTACTTGCTGAACTGTAATCTCACAAGGATGCAAGTACTGTGGATGTTATGGATTTACTCTGCTTGGAAGGTCCTCTTGCCGATGATCCTAGAATGAGCAATATGCAGTCTAATATTGAATAGCTAAAACTTCCCATCCATCGTCCTGAAGATCAAGCGACTCTTGGTGAGACTTCTTTGTTGGTTGCTTTAGATGTTACTTACTCACAGCTTGAAAGGATTAGGGAAAATGTTGCAGCTTAGTGGTCAGCTCTTATTGGTGTTTGGACTCCTTTGGTTGCTCGTTATCTGTTAAGAACTTAGTGGGTGCGGCCAGTACTTCTAACAGCATACCAGCAACTGTTGTGACCACCACTAACCTGTCAATCACTTTTGCTTCCGCAAGTATTGTTCCTCCTATCACTATAGAGGATTATGAGATCATAGGTATGGATGGTCCGGAGGATGCTCAGGGAAGCGGTCAGGGAGAAGCTGCTTCTTTCCCAAATACAGTTGAGTTTGAAAAGGAGGAATTGGATACTACTCCAGAGCATGACCCACCTAGCTGAACTAATCTTATATTGGTGCCTCCTAATCTTTTTGTCATTACTTATAGACCACGGCCGTTTGTGTCCTTTTTGCGGCGGTTTTTGTACTTAGGGAAATTTTGTAACACTTTAACATTTTTATTGTTCGAATGCTGCTATTGCTACCTTTTAATGTTAAAACGATAGTCATGTTTGAATATTTGTGGGTTATTCTCCTGGTACTGGGCTTGCAATACCTCTTATGTACATTGAGTGGATGATTAGGTTTCTCATCCTTTTGTCATACGGAATAACATTCTTTCAGTCGTGCCCTGTTGTGTGTGTGTCTTATTCACATATATAGTTAACTTTGTAAAGTAAAAACAAATGAGGAAATTCTTAGGTTAAACTTGTGAAGGTAGCTAGTCTTCACTTTTTTCATTAAAATTTTAAAAGGCATTACAAAACCTAAGACAAAATCAAAGTGCAGTTCTCCCTTTGCAGAATCCGCATGGGTGAGGTGCTTAAATTTCATGAACATAACATTTCTTAAAATTGCAGACATTCCATGTTCGCGGTAGGGTATTCCCTTCAAGGCCTCTAAGCTTGTAAGCTCCTTTGCCTAATGCTTCCGTGACCTCATATGGTCCTTCCCACTTAGGTCTAAGCTTGCCTCCATCTTTCGTGCGGCTTGCTTCATTGTTTCAGTAGACGAGGTCCCCCGGCCTAAAACTTATGTTGCGAACCCTGGCGTTATAGTATTTTTCAATCTTGGCTTTACTCTTTGCTTCCTGAATTGTTGCCTGCTCTCTTCTCTCTTCTAAAAGGTCTAAGTTGATTTCCATGGCCTCATCGTTTTTTATCATATCAACTTCCGTAGTTCTTAAGGTTAGCATGTCAATCTCTACTAGAATCACCGCTTTCGTCCCATATGTCAGCGAGAATGGTGTTTCTCCGTTACTAGATATGATCATAGTACGATGTGCCCATAAGACATGTGAAATATCTTCCATCCAGTTTTTGCTTCTCTTATCTAACTGTGCCTTGATTCCTTCACCTAAACTCCTGTTTGCCCTTTCCACCAAGCCGTTGGTTTGTGGATGCTTAACAGAAGTGAAGCATTGGCGGATACATAGCTTTTTGCACAAGTATTTAAATGGGTTATCCCTGAACTACTTTCTGTTGTCAGATATTATCTCTCCTGGTAAACCAAATCTGTAAACTATATTGTCCCATGCAAACTTCTTAATCTGGGCCCCCGTTATGGTTGCCACTGGTTTTTCTTCTATCCATTTGGTGAAGAAATCAATTGCTACTATTAGGAACTTAACTTTACCATGACCTTCCAGGAAAGGTCCGGCTATGTCAATCCCCCATTTGTAAAATGGCCATGGAGATGTGATGGGTGTCAGTTTCTGTTGTGGGTTCCTTGGTACGGGGTGGTGAACCTGGCAGCTACTGTATTCCCTTATCAATTTCCTAGCATCTGTGTGCATAGTTGGCAAGTAATATCCTGATCTTAAAGCTTTTGCAACCACAGATCTTAGATCGGCGTGCATGTTGCATGATCCCTCATGGATTTCTCTTAAAATGTAGTTTGCCTGCAGCGGCCCAACACACCCTAACCATAGCCCGAGGAAGGACCTTTTGTATAGTATTCCGTTTGTCATGACATATCGACCTGCCTTGTGGCGTATGGCTCTTGCCTTTCTTTTTTCTTCTAGAAGAATTTCCTCTGTGAGGTACTCATAGATTGGAGTCATCCATGTGTGTCCTTCTTCTTATACTACCGCTAGCACTTCCCTTTCATCTATTGATTTTTCCTTGAGTTCTTCTGTAAGTACTTGCTTGTTTCGGTGGGCGAAGCTGGTAGATGCCACCTTGCTTAGCGCGTCTGCTTTTTTGTTCTATTCTCTGGGTACTTGTTTAATGGAGAATTCCTTGAAAGTGCTGGTAAGGGCTTTGACCTTTTCCAAATATTTGATCATGCCTTGCTCCTTTTCTATGTAAGTTCCATTCACCTGATTAGCCACAAGCCGTGAATCCATGTTTGCTTGAAGATTTTTTACACCCATTTATTCTGGTATCTGGAGGCCGGCTATTAAAGCTTCATATTCTGCTTTGTTGTTGGTAGCGTTAAACCTAAACCTTAAAGCATATGTGAATTCTACTCCTTCCGGATTTGTAATTATTAGGCCAGTTCTGGAACCATTTATGCATGATGATCCATCCATGAACAGTATCCATGGATCTAGAAGTGCTTTTTCATCCTTCATGGGTGTTTCCTGGGGGTCATCTTCTGGATGCTCTACAATAAAATCTGCTAGATTTGTCCTTTGACTGATGTTCTTGGTCTATAATGAATGTCGTGTTCTTCTAGCTCAGAACTCCATTTGAGCTGTCTCCCTGTAACTTCTGGATTAGATAGTGTCTGCTTTATTGGTTGGTCCGTGATCACAATGATTATGTGTGCCTAGAAATATCTTTTCAGTCGCTTGCTAGCACTTACCAGAGCAAGTATTAGCTTTTCCATTAGAGTGTAGTTGATTTCCGGACCCTGTAATGCACGGCTAACAATGTAGATAGGCATTTGTTTTCCATCCCTTTCCGTCATTAGGACCGTATAAATGGCTTCCTTTGCAGCCGCCAGATACATGATTAGTTCCTCTTTTTCTTTTGGTGCGGTTAACATGGGTAATTCTGCTATCGATTTTTTCATTTGCTTAAACGCCATTTCTGCCTCCATGGTCCATTGGAAATCGCTTTTCTTTGTGCACTTATTTAGGGTTTTAAAGAATGGCAATGATCGTTCTGCTGATTTAAACAGAAATCTATGTAAGCTTGCCAGTTTCCCATTTAGTTTTTGCATGTCCTTCAAACATTTTAGAGATGGTAAATTAAGGACTACTTCCACCTTGTCTAGGCATACTCTTAATCCGCCAGCATTTACTTTGTACCCCAGGAAGGTGCCTTCTCTCATCCCAAAGGCACATTTTTTAGGGTTTAACTTCATGTGTATCTCTTTAAGGGTCTTTAACGTTTCCTCTATGTATCTGATTACTTCTTGTTCCATACGGATTTTAATGACAGGTCATCCACATATACTTCCAAGTTTTGGCTGATTTGTTTCTGGAAAGATTTATCCACTAATCATTGATAAGTTGCTCCAGAATTTTTAATCCAAATGGCATCTTTGAGTAACAGAATATTCTTTGGATTGTGATGAATGCTTTATTTTACTTGTCTTCTTTTGCCATTTATATTTGATGGTATCCTTTGTATGCGTCCAAGAAACATTTGAATGGATATCCGCAGAGGGACTCTACCTTCCAGTGTATTTCTGGTAGTGGATAGCCATCTTTGGGACACGCTTTATTTAAGTCCTTGAAAGCTACGCACATTCTCCAACTGTCGTCATGCTTTTTCACCATCACCGGGTTTGATAACCAACTATGATAATAGACTTCTTTCATAATGCCAGCGTCTACCAGTTTCTGGACTTCTTCATAGATTTCCTTATTTCTCTTAGGTGCTTGCCCCCTTTTCTTTTGTCTAACGGGTAGACATCCTTCACGAATATTTAGCTTGTGCTCTGCTATGTGACGCGGGACCCCAGTCATATTTGCTGGCTTCTAGGCGAACTGTAGTATACATGATATCATAACACAAGCAAGAGATGATGGGTTAGCTACTTAATCTTAGAGAGAGAAAGTGATATTTCTAGAGAGAGAAAGTGTAAGACAAAGTATTATCATAAAATGAACCACCAACCCCTTTCCATGGCTGGAAAGGGGGTTTATATACATGTGTTTGTGAGCTCTATGGGCTTGGGTATAATCCTAACACTTGGGTAAAAGACCCGGCCCAATACCGAAAGTCATACACTTACTTTCTTACTACGAGCTTTGCTATACTAAACAATACACGGGGGTGACCGAGTCTTTTTCATAAACCTAACAATCTCCCCCTAAGGGAGGTCACCCTATAAAATACAATTCGAATCATAGCATTCTAGTTCTTCGACCTTCTGTCTGTAGCTCGTAGTCTTTGATTCTTCATTCATTAAGATCGTTGTACATTATGTAGTGAACTTTGAGATTTGTCTCTTAGACTTGTGCGATCTTTGAGCTTTCTTTGAGATCATCATTCATCTTAAATCTCTTAATCATCCTTGTTGAGTAGCATTGCCTTCATGTGATGTTGTGACCTTCGGACCCGCATGCTCACACTTTTCTTGATCATGATACTACTTCTCAGAGTTGCGGAAGCTGTGTTGTAGGTCATTCAGTTGTCATGATGTCTTTACTTGGAAACATTAAGTGTGAGCATTGGGTGGTGAATTGACTCCACTGGAACGAGGTGTCTCCATCTCCATCTTTGCTTGATCCTGTAATAAAACAGTTAGCAATAAAGCTTGTGGGCGAATATGGCTTTGTCATTCGCCCGAGTCTGGTTGGATTAACCTCCGGATCCGTGAGGACCGACCTGTGATCAGGTAGATTCATCTTAAGAAGAATCTCCTTGACAGGATTTCCAGTATAAGTATAAGATCATCTGATGTGTAACCATCAAAATCTCCATACTTGCCTGTTCTCTGTATCGGAACGTCTCAAAGCAGACAGCACGATAAGAGTGAATCGGTTAGTTACTATCTTACCGATTAAAGAGAAAACTTGATTTGAAAATCAATCGACGTGTCGTTTGAGAAAGTATTTTGTGACACATCGAGAGTGTTTGATAGCATAAAATCAAATTTCATTAGAAACTCATTTGTTTTGAAATAAGTTCACAATCGATGTGCTAGAAAATCAGTTGTTGAGCACATCGAGAGGTTTTCCAAAATGGTTCGTCAATTCACAACCTGGAACAAGTTTGATTCACAAGGAATCGCACCATCGTTGCTTTCCATTTGTCACAAGTTTAATCCATAGTGGATCTCACATGTCACCTACCAAGAGCTTGTTTGATGTTGGCTCTAGAAGGATTTCCATCTTCATTGTGAGTACTTTCGTATCACTCAGATGTTCTGGCAATACCACGAGGATAATGCGAAGGACTCTTAAAATCTTTACTTGTTGTCACAGTGTGTGAGAAACAAGCACAATATGGATAAGTGTCCTAACGAGATTTGTGGATGATCTCATGGCTCTAGACTCAATAGTGCATTTTTGGTTTTTAGTAGTCGGAGGCTGGAGCAGACTGCCACCTTTTCAATATCATCTAACTCGGAGTGAGAGAGATGATAGAAATGTATTGATCTCCGTGAGAAATGAAACAAGAATCCTTTGAGGGATCTTGAGTGGCTAGGGAGGGTTGTGCAGCGTATCACTGGGTCCATGATACTTATCTTCAATGTCAGCAATCAACCATGTGATTCTGACAGCATATGTAGTGACCCGGTTTCTGCCTAATGTTTAAGGAGGGCTGCTTTCTTTTCACCCTTTATCTTAACATTTCTTTTTCATTCTTCAACCCCTTCGGTGCTTACCGAGACTTCATTACTAGCTCGTACCTTGTTAGGTTTATTCCAGTACAAGCTCTATCTCAGGTTCCCGTACTATGTTCCCTATTCCTCCACAAAACCTCCTTTTGTAATCATACCTA
Organism: Tanacetum coccineum; assembly: GCA_026074375.1. NCBI lineage: Eukaryota > Viridiplantae > Streptophyta > Magnoliopsida > Asterales > Asteraceae > Tanacetum > Tanacetum coccineum. The sequence continues at coordinate 124,066 of BQNB010000505.1, read as the reverse complement.
AGGACTTCTACACTAACTAGTGGATTGTCCCTGGGTAGATCCCCTCCAGCTCTGGCGGGATCATGGGAACAAGTACCTAACCATACCATCCTTATCACTCCGATAAAGTAAATACAGGTCGGGGTCTTTTGGTACTGTTCTCATTTATCGCCATCATATACCATTTGCTCCCCCTTAAATGTGCAATCGATAGTCGAAAAAAAGTTTAGCACTTATGAGGAGCCTACACATGAGTTTTAAATGATCCCATTTTATAATCAGATTTTCATAATTAAATCACATTTTCTCCCCCGAGCAAAAATTTCAAATCCGTTGAGATTTTGGGTCTCAATTGATTTAAGTTGGGAAAATTTGGGAGAAAGTGTGTCAAGTTTATATAATCCGAATGTGAAACATATAGTTACTTAATATACAAGCCTAAGTTACAGTTTTTAGTACTACATAATAATGTTACATATTAAACAACGTATAAATAAGGAACTACCCCCCCTCATTATCCGGTTCTCTGTATTAGCCGGTAGTCGCCTTCTCGAATCCGTCCACCAACAAAGCTCTTCAGATTCTGAAAGATACGTCTTGTCTTTAGTCATTTCTGGATAGCGAACATGAAGTCCTTGCTTCTGTCAACATCTTTCTTTGTCCAAAATCTGGCGTTCATCCCTGGATTAGTCATGTTGATCCGGAATTCCTTGACTTGATAGTCCAATGCTTCATCAATCTGTTGCAGAGTGCCATCATTGAACTTGTGTATTTCATTAAACCTCATGATCATCTGAACCCCATATTTATCTCTAAAAATGACTGCCCTTGGAGAGTCTATGATGTGAAAATCAATGTTTTGAACTCAAAATCCAGTTGGCCTCCCATCAGGTTGGGTGAGGTATTTAGCTGCGTTTGGTAACTCCTCAATACCAGTTGGAAGGTCTTCTACACGTTGTCTGATAACTAATTTCTGGTCCTAGATTACAGCGGTATTAGAATCTTTTTGTCTTCGGTATAGTAGTTCAAGTGACCTTGAAGGATTTTAACAAGTACAGATCTTCAAAAGACACTTTATGGATAAATGTAATTGAAGTCAACCTTTCTGCATGGACGTATTCTTTGAGATCAGCTCGACGAAGGACTATCTTCTTCATGTAGTTGTACCCACACATTGAAAAGACTTCGATTCGGACGACACTTAAGATACGCATATGAGTCCTTACTGCTTCGGTATGTCTCACTTTCAGATGAGAATAACGTCAATGTAAATCACTTGTCTTTTGAAACCACCATGGAGAGATACCATACATAGCACGATGTCATCTTGCATTCCTCTTCAATCCAGAACTGATCAGGCACGAGTTGCTCCAAGCCGACATCCGGATAATATGCCGCCTTCATCTTTGAGATTAACAAGGCCGGTCTACCAACCTTGCGACCATATCATAGATACTCCAGGTCTTTGTTGAAGAAGAAGTCCGGTTGAATGGTTACATGGCAGGTTCACACCACCCAGTGGAATGGCTTACTGACGTTATAAACCTTAGGATTGTATCATCCACTTGATCGGTGAGAAGTGTGTGCACCTTTCCATTTGGAATTAGGAGATGAATCACGTCCAGGATGAATAACACTTTGGACGATTTCGAATGCAGGGCCTTCCAGTCACAAGTGTTAGGTGAGTGATTCTTGTCGTTGCAGTACCATCAATAAAATATGGGCCATATCCCCGGGTTTGGGCAAGTCAGAGTAAGTTTTTCCGGTGGAGGTGCATATGTCAACTTAGAGCAGAGGCCCAGTTGTTGTTGGCATAGTCAGCATCAGATGAGGAATATCCAAGCAGGTTCTGGAGTGGTCCGGTCTATGCTTCAGTGAGAGGTTTTTCCACCACTCTGCTCAATTGACGTAGAATATGATCACGTCTGACCTCATCACCACTAGAGACTGCTTGTTCATCCGTAGTGGTTTCATCATCCATATAAAGATCATCAGGAATCGTTGTGATTAAGGGCTTGATCCAGGTGTCAGTCGTTGTCCAAGCAGAGTATTCAACTGAAGCAGCTGTCTTTGAGGAACTTGGGGCCGCGGTGCTTGTTACTGACCACCCTGTGAGTTGGATGAGGACAAAGGTTGGTGGAGGAGGGAGCTTGGCAGAAACGAGGAGGGCTCTGGTTGTGCTAAAGCCCCTGATGCTCCTGACGGGTGGTGGGGAGGAGGTGGTGGTGAAAGGATGAGACCCATGGCGGAGTATTTGGAGAATCTTGCTTACTTTTCTTCTTAGTTTCCTCCTGAGCCTTATCTACATCAAAGTCATCACTTTCATCATGACGGATAGAGTCCTGCAGTGCTTCATATACTACTCGGTGGTTAGCATGTCCCTTGTCATAGTTCTCCTCCAACATGCGTTGGAGTAGAATTTCCTTTATGTCAAACGTAGGGAGATCCTTGAATCGAGCATGAAGAGGAGCTCTCATTGCATGCTTTACTGATGAGATAACCACCTCCTTAACTGATTCCTTAATCTTTCAGTCAATCTCATGTGATTCAATAAACTCCACTGTCTGCTCTTTGATCATTTTGGGCCAGTCCATAGATAGCCGGTATTGTTGATTACGCTGTAAAAGCTCTGAAGAAATTTGTTTGCTTGAGAATGTCCACATCAATCTTGAAAATTGGGCTAGGTTGAGATTTTTCTTCATTTAGATAGCAATTGCTTTTCCTAATTGGCACCCATCGATTGCGTGGCACGATTTGTTCATCAGTACGGACGGGTGATGCCATTGCGGGAGCATGTTCAGCATTAACCATTGATTCTACACAATTACAATCATAGAAAAACGAACATGCAGAGAGGAATTGTTAGATGTGAGTAGATGCTCGGAAGTTAATCACGTATGCACAAGATCCAAGATAAAGGACTCTTAGATCATGTTATAGTGTTAATCAGTGAGATTGGTCAACTCTTGAGTTAACGGATGTTAACTCATCAAAGAGAGAACAAGACACACCGAAATCACCACAGGATTCAATGGCAATTAACAAACCATGCAGGATACAGGCAATGGTTAAGACACTCTAATCAAACAACAATCTTCAACAACTTCAAGATCAAAACACAAGGGTATTTGAATAATACATACTTAAAACGCAATGAATCAAAACGCAGTCACACTCAAAACGCAATGAGTCAAAACGCAATCACAATCAAAAGGCAATGATTCAAAACGCAGTCAACATCAAGACGCAGGCATCAAAACGCATCCATCAAAACGCAATGGTTATACTATTAAATTAGTCAAAACGCAGCCATTTAAAAAATTTTGAAAAAGGAGGCTTTACTATTTTAATATAAAAAATTTCTTCTAATCAAAACGCAACACGTTGCGTTTTGCCCTGTTCCAAGATTAATTACCAAAACGCAACATATGAATACAGCCAAAACGCAATCTAATATCCCAAATCAAAACGCAATCAATTATTAATTATCAAATCGCAACCAAGAGCTAATTATCAAAACGCAACAAGAATACCAACTCAAAACGCAATCATGAAGATTTTATCAAAACGCAACATGCATTATATTTGAGAACGCAACCAAGACCATTTCTAACCTAAAACGCAACATGAATTCTATCTAAGAACGCAATCAATATGGACTCAAAACGCAATCAAGAACTTAGCCACAAAACGCAACATGAATTTAGCCCTAAACCCTAAAACGCAATCAATAACTAATTATCAAATCGCAATCAAGCACCAACAGTCAAAACGCAACATGAACACCAATTCAAACTTTACACGAAGAGCACTAGGGGATTCATTTCAGGCAATAACTTAAGCATCATCTATCATATCTAATGCTCTCCCATCATTCATAACTTAACAATAGCTACTCACCTGGATTTGGATGATTATTTCTCACGAAAATCCTATGAAAAAGCGAGTTAATGAGAATCATGCCCAAAACAGTTATGATTACAACATGTAAGAGTGATGGACAACATATAATGAGTAATACCTAGGCACGAATCCACGAAGTTAGACACTCAGATGTCAAAACGCAATGATGGTTATTGAGAGAAAAAGAAAATTAGTTTGAATGAGTTTTGACAAGTTTGACTTGGTCAAAACGCAACACCCATATGTACCAACTTTCAATTTTTAGTAAATGACACATGTGGCCCCTCTTCTTTTTCTTTTGGGTAAATACCAACAATTGGCAGAATTGGTCCCTCTCTTTTCTTAACTTAGCAACTAATGGACTAATTATCTTGGGAAAGCGACACAATTGGTCCTTCACATTTAATGAACCTAGGATGCAAGTAGCAAATAGCACATAAGACCCTAGACATGCATATAATTGACACAATTAGACCTTTTTAAGTTAACACTAGTTTAACTCCCCCTTAAACCATAACCCCGTTAGTTACGAAAAATGCCTGAAAGATGTCATAAATTTGAAAAACCACTCTCCCCCTCAATCAATGACCCATTTTCTATTTAAAGAGCTGTAGTCGTTGATTGAGTGTCAAATTTATGAAAAACCAAGTCCGATTACTTTTCAAAAGCCGCTTTAAACCACCACGTGAGATCCAAATAATTTTCTGAAGAATCATAGACGGAAAATTATGAGGATAAAAGAAGACTTCTCTTCTTAATCAAGAAATAATGCACTGAAGCGTACATTAGATCGAGGTTGCAAGGATATAAAGTAATCCATGCCCGGGAGAACTTAATCACCCGTTGTTAGGAACAGCCGTCTTTTTGGCGACGTGCTTTCCTCATTTTGAAAAGCGGGTTGCAGTCTGAAATAACTGCAAGCCATTAAGACATGTTTTGGAAAGGTTTAAACTTTCGTTCGAGCTTCATTTAAAGACCCGTGTCATTATTGAATGACATTTCTAGGACCGTAAATGTTATCGATAAACGAAAGACATGTCTTGAAGAAAACTATTTTTGGCATTTTCTATTTTTTGATTTTTATGGATTTTTGATGGTTTTATATTTTTGTATTTTTCTTTTTGGGTTTAAGTATGTACATATTTACATAGGATACTTGAAGCCAATCCGTTACTCATCCTGAAGACTTTTGAGTGTCTCCGGCTTCATACACTTCATGCCAAGCCTTGGGAGAATGAATTCGAATCGTTCTCTGGGCAGCGCCTTAGTAAATATATCCGCCAGTTGATACTCTGTCCTCATGAAATACAACTCAACCACTCCTTTTTCCACTTGTTCTCTGATGAAATGATGTCGGATGTCGATGTGTTTAGACCTGGAGTGCTGAACGTTGTTGCAGCAGAGGGCTATGGCACTCTTGTTGTCACAGTACAGAGGGATGCGATTGTAAGCGAAGCCATAATCTGATAATTGAGACCGCATCCATAGGATTTGGGCACAGCAACCAGACATCGCGATGTATTCAGCTTCTGTAGACGAGATAGACGTGCTAGTTTGCTTCTTTGATGACCAGCTGACTAACTTATCACCAAGGAACTGAGCACTGCCAGATGTACTTCTGCGAGTGTCCTGACAACCTGCATGATCTGCATCTGCGTATGCTGTTAGTGCCATGGCGGTGTCTTTCGGATACCAAAGACCCATATTGATGGATCCTTGGAGATACCGAAAGACCCGTTTAACTGCCTCAAGGTGCTTTTTCGTGGGCCTAGATTGATATCTAGCACACATGCACACAGCAAATACAAGGTCAGGTCTACTGGCTGTGAGATACATCAGGGACCCAATCATGCTGCGATACTTGGTCTGGTCAACGGGGATCCCTGAGAGGTCCTCATCCAGTTTTGTTCGCTCCACCATAGGAGTGTCAACAGGGTCACTTTTATGAAGATCAAATTTCTTTAAAATCTCATTTGCATATTTAGCTTGATTTATGAAAATGCCTCTAGGATTTTGAGAGATTTGTAACCCTAAGAAAAATGATATTTGACCCATCATCGACATTTGAAATTTAGAACTCATTTCATTAGAAAAACGGTCACAGTCTTTGGGGTCGGTCGAGGCAAATATGATATCATCAACATATATTTGAACATGAAGAGTGTGTTTGCCTGTTTTGCGAATGAACAAGGTGGGATCGACGACACCCTTGGAGAATCCTTGAGCCAGAAGAAACCTTGACAAAGTGTCATACCATGCCCGAGGAGCCTGTTTCAACCCGTAAAGTGCTTTCTTCAGACGATAGACATGATGTGGACGTTCTGGGTCAACAAAGCCTTCCGGTTGGTGGACATAGACTTCTTCTTTGAGCTCGCCATTTAAGAATGCAGTTTTCACGTCCATTTGATAAACTGTCATGTTTTTGCTGGCGGCATTGGCAATGAATATCCTGATTGCTTCAAGACGAGCAACCGGGGCGAAGGATTCTTCAAAATCTAGACCTTCTTCTTGACGAAATCCTTTTGCTACAAGACGTGCCTATTTTTCAACACATCACCATACTCGTCAAGTTTCACCTTATAAATCCACTTGAGAGCAATAATCATGGCACTGTCTGGAGGTGGTACTAATTCCCATACGTCCAGTCGATCAAATTCATGAATTTCTTCTTGCATGGCTTGAAACCAACAGTCTTCAGTAACTGCAGATTTGAAGTTTTTTGGTTCGACTTTGGACAATACGGAATTGTAGAAACACCACAAAGCATCCGTAGCAAGCTGTTTCCGAGTGGATACCGGTCGAGAGGGATTCCCAATAATGTTATCAAGAGGATGAGAGTCGGTCCATTTCCGGATATGTTCATGAGGTTGAGTGGATTGGTTGGGTTCTGGCATCATGATTTCCCCAGATGATGAAGCTTCAGAGGTTGGATCTGGGGCGAACACATTAACAAATGGTTCGGGATCAGCTGCAGCAAACGGATTAACTTCTGCATATTGCTCACCTGCTACACCATGATGTACCGAAGAGGAATGATGATCCAGTGGTGATGATATATGACTTCCCGATGGTGCGTCGAGATCAAAAGAAATAGACACTGATGGACCTGTAGGAATGACCGGGTCTTGTCCTACATTAGGAATAGGATCCTGACGAATACCCAGTGGATTAAAATATTCATCAAACATAGGTTGGAACAACATCTCCAATTCTTTATTTGTGGGAGGTACATATGGTATAGCAGGAGCAGGATTGGGTACGAGCCCTGAACTTATAGGTCCAGGCGTCAACAGATTAGGAGCGGGTCCTGGACTGGATTGTACAGGAGCCATTTGCTCAGTCAGCTCATCGAATTGAACGTGAATAGTTTCCATGATTTGTCGGGTTCGTTTGTTGTAGATTCTGTAACCTTTTCTGCTCGGTGCATATCCAATGAAAATTCCAATATCAGCCCTTGGTTGTAGTTTTCCAAGATTCTCGCTGTCATTTGTAGGGTAACAAAGAGCACCAAAGGTGCACCTCAATGGAATGTTCTACCATTGGGCTTCCAATTGATGTCCTAACGGTAGTACAATAGTTTGCCCGTGGTGCCATGTTTTGTTCTTAATCCAGTTTGTTTCGACTCTCCAATTTTCCTACTGGGTGGTTTGGAAAACTTCAAGGACTTATCAACACATTTATCATGACGTAATCTAAATTAATGAATTCTAAATGTCTTGCAAAGTTGAATTAGAATTCGTAATCACATACAGTAACTCTCAAATGCTAGACATGAATCAACACAATTCTTATTTGCTCATTTTCGACTTATTATCCATAGGGTGTTCTGCATTCGACTTTTTTCATTGGCGACTCTAACTTTTAAGCTGGCAATTGTCTGTATCTTTCATTTGTATGATCTGCCTAGGCTTTGACCCGCCTAGCTATAGTGGCATGTTTACTCCTTATGAAAGGAAGAATAAACAATAGATTGGTTGAACTGATTGATTTGCTATACAATGTTTGGTGTGTTTTTTGCCTGAGGTTTCCAATGGGTTTCCAAGCAAAGGTTACAAACCTTTTTCTTATGACGAACGGTGTAGTAGCAATGAATTTATCTCCAAAAATTTTTTTTTAATTATGTTAACCCACTTTAGGACATGAGGCACTTCATTGCTAATAGTACCGAGAGACCATTTAGGTGTAAACGCAGGCATAGTCCTAGATTACAAATCCAAAGGTAGTTTCAATTCTAGCCTCTTTTCAACGTATCTCACGGATGTGTAATCTAAGTATCCTTAAGGCTTTTGAGATAACCGTATGAACAAATCATATTGCTTCTTTGACATGGAGGTAATTAGTTCAACAGCAATTGCATACTTTTTCAAAAGCAAACCCTTTGGTGTATTTAACATCATAGTGACACAAGGCATTTTTCCCTTTGATTGGGGTCTTTAGATTCTTAATTTCAGATTAACAAAGAGTTTTTTATGTTCATAGTTTTAAGCACACGTTATTTTAGAATGAATCAGTACAATTCCTTATAATGTTTGCATAACTTTTGCTTTTCTGCCTAAACGTTCATTGAATCGGAAAGGGCCATTCAAAAGTTTTGCAGTTAAAATCTTGTTCTGAGAAACTATAAGGCCTTATGGTTAAAAATGGGAAGCTGCATCACTATTTTTCATTGTTTAAGCGAGAGATTTTTCTCCTTTAATTCATGAATTCGGTATTGTCACAATTCGACTTTGAATCTGTTCAAATTTAGTCTTGCAACTGATGACAAACATGAGTCAAATGACGGATCATCCTAAGATGTAACTTGTTTTTTTGTTTTCCAAAACATTCTTTGAGATTTTGAATACTTTAATTGTAAGTAAAAATTTTCAACTTTCAAGTTGGAAAATGATTTAGCATTCGAGGATCGTGATCACATTTTGAATCTTGTATTCTCAATTAAAATTTCAGATTCAAGGTCGCAATAAACGAATTCTTTAGCAATTGTGAGTGTCATCATGCATATCAGAAAATACTAGATACATTAACACTAGAATCATTGTTTTTTGAAATTTTAAAGTTAAGTAACTAAAAAACACATCTTTGGACAAGCATTCAGCAATTAAATTCTCATTCATGATGAGGAGATTCCTACGTTCAATCTCCCCACATTTTTGTCAATAACATCTGTCCACTTCCACTTTTAATATTTTCAAAAAATGCTTTCACATTGCTCTAACCTTCAGTGACAAGTGATTTTTTGAACACAGCAAAAATGCGTGTTCTTTGTAGTAGATTGAAAAATTGAATGACTTCTTCGTTAAGTAACACCGTTTAGTTTTTCCAAAAAACCCCTTCCCCTTCAGTTATTCCCCCGTTGTGTTGCACTAAATTATCGTTACTTACAAGTCATACTTTTCAAAGTCCAAAAAAGTTGAGTAATTACATATAGACCAATAATTACTTGAGACTTGTTGTTGGAAGCATTCGGGGACCAATGGACAGGTGTATTGGAGGAACACAGTCGCCAATGATACAAACAGTCAAGGGTGGGGTATTTGCCTTTAGCTTTCTTCGGCCTACGTTTTTCTAATCTAATGGACCAAAATTCCTTGTTAAAGTGGTTAGTTGGGTCTATGGGTTTGAAGAGTAGCAAGGGAATTTTCACTTTGGAATAATATTACGGCGAAGGTAAGGTACTTAATCCATCCTTTATCCACACACAACTGGGATCATTCATTACTCATGCAGTTTCTGCCTACTAACATCGGCTAACTCTAGTCTTACCTCAGATTATGGGACATTTTTAGGATCATGGTCCCTACTTAATAATTTTCATTACCAATCACATAGAGAGTTGGTGAGCACTTTTGGCCTTTCTAAGAAGTACAAAAATGGTTTATGCGCACCTATGGCTATTTCCGAATACTGTTCACACAACTTTTTAGGTTTCAGCATCATATGAACAGTTTGAATGGATTGATCTTGTGCGTGTAACTTATTTTCAAGTTTATCCTTTAGCTTTCTCAGGTTTGAAAAATCATTCAGAAGTTGAGACTCTCTTTGCTTAAAAGTCTGTTGAAGTATTTACATTTTCTTGTATTACCGTTTGACTTTTAATAGAGTGGTTAAGCTGTACTTACGATGTTACTCATATTTTTAGTTTTTCTCCATTCGATTACGAATCTTGTATAAGTTTATCGCATTTGATCATCATTCACTTGTTCCGCATTTCAGTAAGTTCAAAACTTAAGCACTTGTTCATAAATGGGCAACTTTTCCTTATATATGGCTAGTTCAGTACTAACGTTCATAGGATATATTGTGCACATTATTTATCAATTATCAACACATATCCATATTGAGCAGATATGCACAACTTGGTACAACAGAAACGTCATTGGTGGTCAGATATTGTTCATATAGGATAACATTACTATTACCCATATCAGCATTATTTGAGTCAATAACAGTTTGTTTGTTGTACTTTCGCTATTGAATCATCTTGCTCGACTACCTGATCAATATTACTAGCCAGATGAATTGTTTGTGATTATGATAATACATTGGATCGGTACAAAGATATGATTAATGTATGTATGGTTTAACAGTGATGATTGTTTGTTGATAAAGGTATATGTTTTTGTTTGTGGATTGGGTTTGGGTTTAATCCTTCAAGTTTGCGAAATGCCCTTCTTACACAAGTCGCTTAGCCAGATCTGTAACTTCTCTTCTAAGCTCAAAAACGCAATAGAAGAGTCCTAACACACAGCCAGTCTAGAAACTTAGACAAAACGCAGTCCTAGAAAGAACATTTAACAAAAAACGCAAATGGAAATTTTTCTTTATATTTATAGCCATGAGATATCTGTTCCACACACCTATAACGCAATAAGGACTATCACTTTAAGTACTTAAACGGTCAGCATTTCCAAATCGACTTTAACCTTCATTAAACCAAAACGTAAGTGCAAACAATCGCTCGTAACCAAAACCCAATATATAGAACACATAGACAAAACGCAACGAAGTAAACATTATAGACAGATACAACAGCAAGGGAGATTTTTTTTGCCAGGATCTTTCTGTCCATCCACCAAACGCAATAAGGGTTCTTCAACTGTTATAGAGACAAAACTCAGAGCCAATAACGCATAACCCCTAATAATACATAAAATGCAGCGTATCTTATTCTAGTACTTTACTCTAAACACAAACCCGCCCGTGTACTTACTCTTTCTCTGACACACAAACGCAGAATCAAAACAGCAACCCAAGAAATATGCCAGTGAGGAACAAAACGCCAGTCAAGAAAATAGGTCTTTCTTTCTCACCTTAATCACTTCACTCCTTTTAAGAACGTTCTCTGCTTGGTTTCTTTATAGCACAACTTGGATCCTAAGAAGGCTTCATATACTTCGACTAGAATCAATAGAAACACTATAACTTTAACACCCTATAAACGGGAGAATCCAAAGAGTGTCAAGAAAAAGACCATAAACCTTTCAAACTGACCAACTTTTGGTACTAAACACTTCTTACCAAAGACACAAAGCGCACTTTACGCATTCTTAACTAATCTATCCCATGAGGCTACCGATTCCAATCTTGTTAAGTGTATATGGATATCAATAACTCCAAACATAGGATTATTGTAGGATTGGCCGAAAAAAAAAAAATTATCTAGAGATCTAAAATAAATCATAGACAGTCTTTCTAGTGACACAGAAAAACTACCAAGTAGAAATGTTTTTGTGATAAAATGAACAACCAACCCCCCCTTCCATAGGCTGATAGGCGGGTTTAAAACAACAAGATGTTTATATCCCTAAGTTGGGATTAAAGGAGTGGGCTAAACTTGGGAAAAGACCCGGCCCAATGCAAATAGTCCATATGGTAACTAAATGATTATCATATTAAAGTAATCATACGAGCTCTAACCTATGCTAAGACAATATACATAGGTGTGACCGATCTTTTTAAGATCCTAACATTAGAAAAAAGATTCTAGGGAACATTGATAGAGAAATACTCTAGAAAGCAATCCAAAACAACTCAACGATAATATTTGTTTTTAAAAAGAGATCACTCTGCCACACACTGTTCCACATGTTGACGAAACCTTAGTTTTCTTATCTATGATAATACCACTTAAAACAAAGCTCTAGGTTTTCAATCCCTTCTATCTGCAGAACAGCCTCCATTAGTCAAATTATACACCAAAGCTATATGTTGGTGATATTATTGTTCAAACTAATCCTATTGTGATTCCTGATTCAGAAGAAGACCTTAAAAGCACTTGCAGAAGAGAGGACGTATCCAAATTGCTTTAAAACATAAGGATAAAATATTCTGTAATTTAATAAAGAAAAAGTCTCATTAGAGCAACCACAGATTTTTATTTGATTACTATAGTCTCTTGTTTATACCAATAGATTATGCCGCTCTAAACCAACTATATAAAGCGATTTTCTTTTCCATGCATTACCTGAATTTGTTTCACAAACAGAACTAATTATACTGCTGAACAACGCCTTTTTTATGGAAATTATCTCAGAATTCTGTGAATTCTTTAGAACCCACACTTTCTATAAGACCCACCAATGTTGAGGTTCCAAAAGAACTTCCTAAAGTCAGCATGGTAACATACAGTTTGAAGAAACTTAAACACCAATCATGGCTAACTTTTGATGTGGTAGTCAAAGAAAGGGACCAACCCACAAAGCTATCACTGAGTATCCGCGTGGTTTGTCGAACATACAAAAGCTTGTTTTAGGATGAAATAATTCCATTTGTGAAATTTACTTCTGAAGGACTTTATTAGTACTCAACCAACAGTTGTGATGATCATAACTTTCTGAAGTCACACCAAAAATTTCTTCTATCAAATGAGAAAGCGATGGCCTGATGGAACAACTCTTCGAGTATTGACTGTCAAAAATACTTTTTGAAGTTAAAGATAAAAATCACTAAGTTTTGAATGAAAAAATTGAACGACTCTTATAGAAACAAGTGATGATCAAAGAATATTATGAACCTTCACTTCATCTGATTAATTCCTTTCCGTAGTGGAAGAATGATTCTGCATAGTACGAACAATGTAGCATGAAAGTGCAAAAATGTTCCTCAAACATAAGACTACTGATCTCTCAATAAGGAGTTTGTTAAAATGGAAACTTACCGATAAAACTGTTCAAAAGTTTTAACATTCTTAAAAGAAAAAGATTGCATCTCTTTAGAAAAAGTTGAACACTACAACTTAAACAGGAAATTTTTCAAAGAAAGTTCTGTTTCTATCACACTTCAAATCAGTGTTCCAAGGTTTAGATCACAATTGTTATCAAACTTAATATGACACATTGAAAGCGTCAGTCACTAAAAGAAATGACCACTTATAAATTATACATTATTAAAAAGAGAGAATTAAATTCTCTAATCTTTTGAGAAAAGATAGGTAAGGATAAGATCAAACATGACTTTGAAGAGAATTCTAGAAACCTTATTATTGACATTGGATCATTCTCGTGACAAAAGCTTTGATTTACTGAGAACTGAGACATTTTTGAGAAAAACAACAGACCTATATAAGCAACAATATACAACTCGAATTATAAACATCAAGCACAGTAATTCTCGAGTTTAAAAGAACCAATAGTTGATGATTTTAAAGATTAATACCAAAGTCAAGTATAAACAGTCTGGATAAATTTACTGATTTTAAAAAAATGCTAGTCAGATTTTAGAAAGGACTGGGCAATAATACAGCACTCAAAGGATGAATCTCTCTAAGGAACACCTACAATAAAGAAAACCTAGTTATGACAAATACATGTTTTCAAACGGCACCTAGTGGACATCATCTCTTCATCAGTTAATGTAGACAAAACCAATATCCTACTCTCTCCTCCATCTATTGTTGAATAAAAGACAGCTCACTCTGCCTATATTAAAGCATCCTCAGGAAGAAGCCACATTCTTAGGGATCTAGTTCGATCATATCTCAAAGCTAATTATCCCTTAGATCCTACCACTTAAGAAACTCTCGCATGAAGTATCCTCAACTAATTCAGTGAGATGGACTTCACTCTCTCTAAAATACTACTACTAAAACCTTCTAGTATCAACAATAATGGAGAATCTCACTCACACGGTGGCTGTGACCTATCACAATAGAAAAAGTCAATAAGACGTTAGATTCACTGAGACCAATCACATCCTTCAAAAACCATAAAAATAGCCCATACCATCAAACCCTAGCTATCTCTAAATACCATATGTTCTTCTACATGAGACACTAAAACAGTACCAACTAATGAGCTCAACGATATCTCTCGAGCCTTAGGCAATACACATAAAAGATTAAGATCGTCAATCAATCACACTCTCTCAGTATAATACTTCCTCTAAAGCATAAAGTAAAGCTCACCGCTCTAGAGACAAACTTCTATAAATCTATTTGATAACTTAAAGACTGTTGTATTGCACCTAAAGGAATTAGCTCATGTGCAGCATTCCAAGCTTAATGCGATTTATTAACTTGAATGTTTAATGTAAGTGGTTGCATTGCTTTCTGATAATCATGATTTGTGTGTTCTTGATTTATCAATAATGTGAATTCTCATGCTAATCCAGATCTTTAAGACAAATTCAAACAGAAAAGTATGCAAACCAACAGGAGAAAGGTGTATACGCAATAGATGGAATATCTGGAGACCCTACTGTCGACCTTCAATAAGTAATGAAATACGTGTCCAATTAACTAAGATAATACCACATACTACTGAAGTTGCCCCTTAGGAAATAATCTGCTCTAGATAAAAAACACCATAAACCTATTGTCGTCAACATTGGTTTACTAAAGGAAACCTAGGAAGTCAAAACTAGTATTCCTGTAACGAATTATAAGTTATTAAATCTGTAACTGCTAACAATTCGGAACCCAGTCAATCCCGGGGATCCATAGTTTCCAATGTTTCCATCTACTTCACCTTTATGAATGCAGTCTTCCAATTGTACCTTTGGTATTGGACTCCGCGTCTGCTCCAAGCATATGACCGGAGATCGCTCTCCAGCATCACCAATTTCGTCAATAAGTTCTTGGTACAGAAATGTCTAAGATGTTCGATTATCTTAATTTATAGCTATAAAATATTTATTTTATATTAATAATGCAGAAATTGTTTTAAATCTATTCGATCATGATCATGTAGCACAAGATTTAGGGGTTTGGAGACTATCAGATTGGAATTTTTATAATTTTAAGGGTTTAATACGTTAAAGGAACTTGGGATTTAATCTATTCCTCTGTGGATAAATTTTTGTGATTCCAACCTCGAAAGTTTGCGTTTCTTCCAACACAAACCACCAGCTCATTCGCAATCTAGAAGGTGTTCTTGAATTTATTAACTTGATCTCAGAGGTGGACAATCTTTATACACTCTCTCTTGTGGATATTATGGCATTCCTTTCTATATTCTCTTGTCCAAAGGCCTATAAAACCAAGTCTTAGGTCTTATTTATTGGCATCGTACGTACCTTTCACTCATTTGAACTTCGGAGTGATTAATCATCTTGCCAGACATGGTCATTGTTCAGGTCTCCCTAATAGTCACAAGGTTTGAAAAGGATACATTTAGTGTTCATGCAAGTTCATTATGCAAGAGCACGAAGAAACCCCACAAACCCAAATCTGAGGACACCAATCAAGAAAAAAATCTATCTGTTGCAGCATTGGGGATATGTGTGGACCAATGAGTGATCAGCGAGTGTCATGAAAGAAAAGTACAAATCCTTGTTATTGTCTGGACGATTACTCTCGATATACATAGGTAAAATGCTTGCGATTAAAATATGAAGCATCAGCCTTTTTAAATATACAATTATTTTGAAGATTGACATCCAAGTACACTTAAGGTGAAACCATCTGACGCATCAAACCAGATATAGGAACTAAGTTTATAATAATCAGACATTGCGTGAAATTATATGAAATTTTCATCTCTCAAGAAACATCATTGCCCCGCTCTCCACAGAGAACAAAACACGTGTTGTTGAAAGACGAAATCGTACTCAAATTGAAGCATTCCCGCACTATTTAATTTATGCCAAAAGCTCCTTTATTTCTAAGGGGAAGCGATTGTCTACAGCCATGTTATACCCTAAATCGTTTCCATGATACGTCCTTCAACACTGGTAAAAACACCATACGAGCTTCCTACACACAAACCTGTTCCGCTATCGTATCTTATGTGTTTGGTGCTACTCATGCTACCCAACGAATGATTCAAGCGAGACTACTTGGGCCAAGTACAATACAAAGCCAACATAGGTATCTTTTTCTCATTGCTATCCAACCCACGAAAGAGAAACATTTTCCAATTACAAACAGAACGACCAGATTACAATAATATCTATAACCATGTCATCAGTATGATCTTTGACTGATATTGTCTTACAATGATCCTACTAGAACACAACAAGTAGTTTAAAGACCCTGAGAGTTGTTAAACAATACATATAAATTTATGCTTAAAAAGCCCAATTCTCCCAAAACGGATCAAAACAATGGTCATAAATGTGCTTTATCTGAGTTTTATTTATGTGTGCAGGTATGATATGTCAAATATTGCAAGAAAACAGTCAAAAAAAAATGGACACGAGAACGGACGGAGTGATCAAGAAGCTATAAGACAATCTAAAGCCGAAGCCAAGAAATCATGCCTCAGATTAAAAGAAAAAAGACAAGAAAACCAACGTAGAAGATTCGGCCCTCAAGATTTTGATATATACTAGTAGTTATTATCTTACTTGGTATTTATCTTCTCTTTTTCTTTTTATAAAATAATTCAATGTGAAGTAATTTGTTTTATATAAAGTTAGTCTTTTAGGTTAAGTATTGGATATATTCTGATTCCTGTAATCTTATGATTTGGCTATGAAGCTATAGGACAGAAACATTAATAAAAAGTCGAAAGCCAAGACTACAACAAGACTAGATAACTCAACAGAAAGGCAAAAATAAAACCCCTCCTTCACATTACTATATTTCTAACAGTTAGACAAAAAGTTGAATGATAAAAATAATTTATGAGACAGTCCTCTAACAATAACTATATAGAAATTAGAACAACTCGAACCAGTATTAATGGCAGAAAAAGATACGATACATAAATAATACAAAAACAAGCCTCATCTAGCAAAAAGGACAAGCTCTAAACATACAACCCCAAGCTAATAAACACGAGGCTCATAACAACCAGGCCAATACTAAAAAAAAACTATAGAACCAAAACAGTTTATAAAAAATCAAAAAGCTACTAAAAAAAAAGTACCAAACTAACAAAATAAAATAAAAACTGCCCGTAATGAAACAGCCGCTACAAACTAAACTAACCCTCAAAAAAACAAACACACCATACTACAGCATAACCTCCAATAAGCACAGACAGGTAGAAAAAAGCCAGTGACAACAAACGAATCTTCAAACATATTCAATCATACCCAACTTCCAAAACACCAAACAAACAACTAAGTCAAAAAAACTACACATCTAAACAAAATCAAAGCATTCTATATACCAAATCCCTTCACTTTCCCCCACTATCATCTCCTTTTCCCGATTACCCCCCCCAACTCCCTACTATTTCCCGATATTTTCCCCTACCACACATACATTCCCCACAGTCACACCAATAGCCCTCTACTCCATTGTATTTATAAATTCAAGGGTCCTGCTTTGCTATTTTCTTGTTCAAGTAATTTTTAACACTAAAAAACCTTAGTGGGCTTGGCAAAACAAAGAGACCGCGAAAGTACTGAAATTAACCCTATAGTTATATAAGACTCGCGGTCAAAAGTCCAGACTAAATAAAACCCGTGACTCCAATCAACCATTAGAGAATTCATTAACCCCCAACCCAATTTAAACCCGACCTAACACTCTGACCCCTTAACCCTACCCTAACCCTTCCTTAAACTTTACAAACCTACCCGGTTAAACTTATAACATTTTTACACTTACTATTCACTCACTTTCCCCAAATCGGATTAAACTCACTCACACACACACGAACACACTCAAGAACAATGAACCCTAGTTTATAAACTTTTCACCCCCACCTAAATTAACCTTAGGGTTAATTCGCCTCTCACAACCCTTAACCCATCTGTCACTATCAATTAATCCCCCAACCCAATCCACCCTGGCAGAATCTAAGGAAATGATTGGGTGATGTGACGTGTGTGAGTGTTTACACTCACATAACTAACACACTCTATGTCCACGTCAATGATCCGGGTGCACACTCTTTGATCTAACGATTGAGATAATAAATCAAGGAAAGAGAAATGATTGAAGGGTCAAGATGAAGAGGATAGAAGGATCTAGAGAGGAGGATGAGCTCAAGCTTCGGGTATAAATACCCCTCAATCCAACAGTTAAGATATAATTTTTAGGGGTTAATTTTTCATGTTAATTTTCATAGTTTTTTCAAATGTAATTTTTATTTTAATGTCATGTAATTTTGTTTCACGATTGTAAGAACTTAATTTCAGTTTTAATAAAAATATTATTTCATATAAATTTGTGTCTCAATTTAAATTTTGTCGAAATATTTGTGTTTGTGTTTGTTATCATGAAGGCTTGGAGTCTCTTGGAATTGGATGGCTGCTGAGACTCCAAGGGTTTTAGAGCTAAGGGTTAGCATATAGGTTAGATTAGGTTGTTGTTAGCATATAGGACTAGTGAGGATTGTTTGTTTGAATCTAGGGGCTATTAATAAGCCATAAGCCCCACAAGCTTATTGTTGTTTCCTGGTCATGCTGGGAACACCAAGTAAACAGACTATTTAGGTTTAAATTTGTTTACATTTGTCTTTTTCTGTTTTCTTTATAAGCTGCTGGTTATCTGTTCTAGTAACTTTTAATAGTAAGTTTAAATAAAGCTGTTTGGATTTGCTAATAATTTGAATAAGCAGGATTGTTATTATTATAAAAATTTGTCGTGTGCCATTGAAGTTGTCTTTTTTATTTATTTGAGAGGTAGATTACTAAGCTGCTAGAGCTTATAAGCTAATAAGCTTTTATTCCAGCTTATTTCAAATAATAGAGTAAGATTAATAAAAGTTGTTCTTAAAAAGTTAGTATAATAAGCTGTTTTTATATAAAAAGGATGCTAGTTGTTAGATTTCCAATGTTGCAGGACCTGTTCTGCCTATTTTCATAATTTCTGTTAGTATTTAATTTGCATAGTTAGTCCTTGTTAAATGCGCCATTAGTCCTTAGTTAAGTTTTTAATTAGTTTATTAAGTTTTAATTAGTTCAATTAAACTTTTATAAAAAGACAAAAATTAAGGTTTTATTTTTAAAAATTTTTTGAAAACTTTTCTTATTTAGTGAAATTTTAGTTTACATTTTTAAGATTTAGAATTCGTTTATTTGCTTATTATCATATAGTTGCTTTAAATTCGTAGTAATAGCCTCATACAAATTTCTTTGCTTCATTCAAAACAGGATCCAAACCTAAACGTGGTTTCCATTTCACTAGTCATATGGGGAAAACGACCCCCGGGTGTCATACTTGCCCGGTTTAACTATACGTATTTTATAATAATATTATCATATATTTTTTGAGAGTGAATTTTATCAAGGGTAACTTGGTAACTTTCTTAATTACTCTCGGGATTATATTTTTATGATATATTCTATAGTATAATAAACTGCAATCAGTTTTTGGCGCCGTTGCCGGGGACTAGTGTTTACAATTCCTACGTTTTTGTTTGTTGATTTGGTTTGAAGACCCTTTCGTCCTAGAAAGTTTCATTTTTGTTTTTAAAAACCAAAAAAAAAAAAAAATCATAAAAAATAAAAAGTAAAAAATATTTTTCTTTTTTTTTAATATAAGTAAAAGATAAAAAAATAGAAAAATCAAAAACATAAAAAATTTGTCCTAAAAAAATATATAAATAAAATAAACAAAGTTGGTAAAAGAACACCAACAAATAATATCTTCTATTGAGATATTATCATTTCAATTTCCGGTGAACTTGCAATTGTTCCCAAATCGTAATCAAAGATTTAACACTTGCCTTTTGTGTCTCTACCAAGTACGGCTCACCTTGAAAAGAAATTTCTAGAGCTAAAGCCTGGAAGTAGATGATTATTTGGTTTAAGTCTCTTATCTGTAAACCGTTAAAGATGTTCATTCCAAAAAAAAAAAAAAAAAAAAAATAGAGTAAAGTTTTGCTTTTTAATTATTATTTTTCCTTTTTATGCGCACTCGTTCGCAATCTCGTAGACGTCGTCAACAACAAAACCACCGGTTTGTTGAAAATTTTGGATTTAGAAGATCAATTGTTGAACAAAAACGTTGGTCCAATGGCCGAACAATCGAACAAGGCCCAAATGTTACAAAGCACCCATCGAGGGGGTTTGAAGATGCTAAAGTTTATTCCACCAATTAATGCTAACATTTCGACTCAAGCAACCTTTAATCAATCTTGTGCAAAGTAAATTTACGGGTAGACATATCCCCACAATCACTCGGATTTTTTAAATAAGGTCACTTCAACTGAGACATCCAGAAGTTTCCGAATACTGTCGGTTTAAGCTTTTGCTTTTCCCTTTTCTCTAGACGTGAAGCCCGAGATTGTTAGACAAAGAATCCACCAAGATCAATTCTCACATTGGGCGACCTTGATTCAAAATTCCTAAACCAATACTTTCCACCTTAAAAACCACTTACTATCGGAATGAGCATCAATTACTTATTACAAAAAACCAAACGAACCTTTTAAGTGAAGCATGAGGGAACTTTTTAAAGACCTCCTTCGTCAAATGTCCTCAACCATGGCTTTTTCAGAACTTCACCAACTCGATACTTTTTTCAACTCTTTGAATTTCAAAAACGATCAAGATGCCTTAGATTCTGCAAGCAGGTGGCAATTTCTAGACAAGATGCCATCAAGAGGTTTAAGCGAGTAGTGAAAGCAAGTCAAATTTCGTTACTTCCAGAAGTCGTGCTATGATTCAAGAGTGAGTACGGATGCTCCTCTTTCTAATTCACTTCCAATAATTCTTATTATCGATATCCAACAAAAGCCGCTTCACTCGGAGGAGAAAGACTAATCAAGATGAACCAAATATGAATCAAATGAAAGCTTTAGTTGTTACACCTCACCAGTCAAAGCAGTTGATGGTGTATGGTCACTTGTGGATCTAATCACCATTTAAACCTTTGGTCCGTTGACTCAGGGGAAACGATTCCATTTTCTCAAAGACATATCCAACAATTTCAACAAACCGCAGCCGTTGGCAATTTTCCTCCAAAGAAACCAACCTTCCAATTTACAAGTCAAATGAGAAACCACCGGGTTTCAATCAACCGAATGTCCAAAACAATCCAAACCTTATCAAGGGACCATTCTAATTTCAACCAAAACCGTGGAGGAAATTTTTAATCAAAACCGTCAAACAACCAAAAATCAAAGTTATCAAGCTCACACCATACCAAACACCAACCAATCAACCACCAATCAATCAAGTTTACCTTACAACTTCCAACAAATCATGTTTTTGAAAACAGATTTTGAAAGCGACGTCAAAGGCAAACCGATTGTTGTATTAAAGAATGTGCAAAAACAAATCAAGGTTGCAAAATCAAATGGGCAAATGTTACAGATTGTTAACAAGCCTTTGCACCAAGTTTTGAGGGAGTTAGCAAGTCAAACAACCTTTCAAATTCAAGTCTTTACCTAGCAATACCATTCCAAACCCAAGGAATGAAGCCAAGGCAATTACAACTCGTAGTGGTATTTCATACGATGGACCTCCGATTCCACCGCCGGTGGTGGAAAAGGAAAGTGAGGTGACAAAGGATACGGAGCTACCGAGCACCGAAGACATCCAACCTCCTCCATTCGTCCATGAACAAACCAAAGACAAAGAGCCAATCAAAGAGCCTTCTTTCGTTGCCAACAAAGCCAAACCTAATTTGCCTTACCCATCGAGACTCAATAAACAAAAGATTCGTGAAAAGGATGATATCCTAGCTTCAAAGTTTATGGAAATCTTCCGTAATCTTCACTTTGAGCTAAGTTTCGCGGATGCTCTCATTCATATGCCAAAGTTTGCTCCGATGTTCAAAAAGATGCTTAATAACAAAGACAAGTTAATTGAGTTAACCAAAACACCGTTGAATGAAAATTGTAGTGCGGTTGTCCTTAAAAAGCTTCCAGAAAAGCTAGGTGACCCCGGTCGATTTCTCATTCCATGTGATTTTTCAGAGTTTGATAGTTACTTAGCCCTTGCCGATTTAGGTGCTAGTATCAATCTTATGCCTTTATATCCATTTGGAAAAAAGCTTCAACTCTCAGCCTAACGTAACAAGAATGGTTTTAGAATTAGCCGACCGTACAAAATTTTCCAAACCCAACCGGTGAAAGGCTGAAAACGTTTTTTTGTCAAAGTAGGGAAGTTACCTTTCCCGCCGATTTCGTTGTTCTAGATTTTATAGCCGATCACTCGAGTACCATTGATACTTCGGCTGCGAACCCTTTCTTAGGACGGCTCATGCTTTTAAATCGAGAGTTTACGAAGAAGATTAATCCTTTGGAATGATGATCTTCGTTAAACCCTAAATGTGGTGGATGCACCTTCCATTTCCTACAACAATCTACGATCATTGAAGAAAGTTGATCTAATCGATGCTACTGTTGAAGTACTCACAAGAAGTACTTGGATATTTCCGATCCTTCTTACAACATCTTCTCCAGACTTCGATCCGAGGTTTCTACTGTCATCTCCAACGCTTACTTCCGTTGATGAAAGTGATTATCTACTCGTTAAAAGCCGATGCTTTCATAGCAATCGATGATGACCAGTTTCACCCAGTTTTCAAGGCTACATACTACATCTCCGAGGGGACATCTCATTCTCGAGCAAACGCCAGAGTGAACCATTTCTCCTCTACCAAAACCAAGGAATTACTTTCCAGAAAAGCAAAGAGATCCTCAAAGTCATTGAACCAAAGAAGTCTTCCCATCGAATATGCTACTTCCTTATGAACCAAAAGAATGAGAATTCCGAAGTCGAGCTTAAAAAAGTTACCTCCGCATTCACGAATATGCGTTCATTAGATGAAAATAACAAGCTTCCAGTCATAATTTCAAAAGAATTTGAGCCAAGAAGAAAAGACCTCAACTCATTAAGGTTTTGAAAAACCCGAAAACAAGCATTCTTGGAAACTTTCTGATATAAGAGGCAATTAGATCCAAGAGTTTTGCTCTCAATACAAATCCGTTTAGAAGATATTACCAACCTTCAGTTCAACATCAAAGGAGGTTAACCCGCAAAAAAATCCACGACGTCATCAAGAAAGAAGTTGAAAAACTTCTTGACGCCGGATTGATTTATCCAATCTCGATAGTCCAATGGGTTATCCAGTCCATTGTGTTCCTAAAAAAGGTGGAGACGAACGTTGTCAAAACGAAGAAAAATGAGGCTGGTGCTACAAGATTAGTCACGGATGGAGATTTGTTATCGATTATCGAAAGTTAAACGAAGCGACTTGGAAAGTCCATTTCCCGTTAACCTTTCATGGACCAGAATGTTAATGCATAGCCGGCAATGAGTTTATTTTTCTTAGATGTTTTTCAGATATTTTCAAATCCCCATTGATCCTAAAGATCAAGAAAAAAACACTTTCAACGTGCCCATAACGAACTATTCGCGTACCGTCGATGCCAATCGTTTGTGCAATGCACCCGAACTTTCCAACGGTGTATGATGGCCATTTTCACGATATGATAGAGGAAGACAAGGAATTTTTATGGACGAATTTTTTCATTTTTGAGATTCTTTTTCCTCATATCTTGCCAATTTAGATAAAAATAGCTAAAAGTGTGAAGATACCAAATTAGCACTAAATTTGGGAAAGAGCCAATTTCATGGTTAAGAAGGCCTTGTCTTAGACATAAGATCTCTCGTAAAGGAATGAAGTCGATACAGCATAGTTGATGTTATCTCCTAAGACTTCCTCATCCAACAACCGTCAAAGAATTTCGGAAGTTTTCTCGGGCAGCTTGATTCTATCAAGATTTATCAAAGACTTTTCCAAAATCTCTCGACCCATGACCCATCTTTAGAGAAAAATACTCCTTTTCGATTTTTTTCGGAAGATTGCATTTCTTAGCTTTTTTCACAAACATTGAAAAAGAAGTTAACCGAAGCTCCAATTCTCATTGCTCCAAATTGGGACCAACCTTTTGAAATCATGTGCGATGCAAGTGATTATGCAATAGGTGCGGTTCTAGGACAAAGGATTGAGAAGCATTTCCGACCAATTCATTACGCTAGCAAGACGATGACTGAAGCAGAAACGAATTACACAACAACCGAGAAGGAGATGCTTGCAGTTGTTTATGCTTTCGAGAAGTTTCGATCATATCTGATCATGAACAAGAGTATTGTTATACGGACCACCCGCATTGAAATACTTTTCAACAAGAAGACGCCAAAGGCAAGATTGCTCGAGTGGGGCTTACTTTCTTTCAGGAATTTGATTTTAAGGTTATCGATACCAAGGGAGCTGAAAACTATGCAGCTGATCACCTCTCTCGTCTTGAAAATCCTTACGAAAATGTTTTTGATCCAAAAGAGATTACCGAGACTTTTCCTTTAGAGACCTTAAGTGTGTTAACTTCCAAAGACCCAAGTACCCCGTGGTTCGCCGACTTTGCTAACTACCACGCGGGGAAATTCATTAAAAAAGGAATGTCAACTCAAGAGAAAAACAAGTTCTTTAAAGATGTAAAACATTATTTTTGGGATGACCCTTTTCTTTTTAAGACTTGTGCGGATCAAATAATCCGAAGGTGTGTAGATGGCAAAGAAGCTTTTGACATTCTCGAAGCTTGTCATAGTGGACCCACCGGGGGACACTACGGAGCCAACTTTACCGCAAAAAAGATTTTTGATGCCGGTTTCTTTTGGCCCACCATTTATAAGGATGCCTACGAATTTATCAAAACTTGTGATGCTTGTCAAAGACAAGGCAAAATCTCTCAACGTGATGAGATGCCTCAAAATGCAATCCAAGTTTGTGAGATTTTCGTCGGGACTTATGGAATTATTTTATGGGAACTTTTTCCGTCATCATAAGGTAACACAATATAAACTATAGCCGTCGACTATCTTCCAAGTGGGTTGAAGTAAAAGCCTCCCCACCAAACAAGCTAAAAAGGGTAGTTTGTTTAAGTTCTTAAAATCCCTTTTCTCTCCCGTATCGGTGCCCGAGAGCAATCATAGAGCGATCGTGTGACCCATTTTTGTAACGACAATTTGATAAAGATATGTCTAAATAGGGGGTCACCCATCGTCTTTCGAACTCCTTACCACCTCAAACGAGTGGTCAAGTTGAGTCACAATCGAGGTCTCAAAAGAATTTTAGAGAGGAGCGGTCGAGGAAAACCGTGCCTCAGGGTCAGACAAATTAGATTATGCATATGGGCTTTCAGAACGCGCTTATAAAACTCCGATAGGTATTACTCCGTATAATAGTCTATTGAAAAGCCGTGTCACTTACCATTAAGAGTTTCGAACACAAACGTATTGGGGCTCTCAAGCATGCCAACTTCGATTTAAAGACACGGGCATCATCGAAAGCTTCAGCTCACGAACTCATCGAATCTTCGTGATCAGCTTACGAGAATTCGCTAATCTAACCCAAAAGAGAAGACAAAGAAGTCTACCACGATTCAAATAAAGAATCAAGCTTCAATATTGGTGAGCAATCCTTCTTTTCAACTCCCGATTAAAATTTTCTTCCGGAAAGCAACAAGTCTCGTTGGTCCGACCTTTCCACAATCACCGAAGTTTATCCCGTATGGCACTGCCAAGTTTCCAGAGTCATGGCCGATGGATCCTAAATTGTCATAGTCAACTCTGCCAACCAAGTCTTAAGCACTAACTATGGAGGGATACACACACATTGGTAATCCAAGACTCCATACTTTCGCTATAGGAACAACTGAATGCCAGGGATCGAGTCGAGCTTGGCGACTCGGTGATCAAAAAACAAAGTGCCCTTCGTGGGAGTTCACACCCATGCTATCATCGCTATTTTCTTTCTATTTTTCTATTATCTAAAGTGTTGTGTTTAGAGAGCTTGTTCCTTGTTTCGATTTCCGATGTTTGTTTGCTTGTTTTTATTGTGATTTTTGTGCAGACTCTCTAACAAATCAATAAAGCCTCTCGTTCGCGGTTTGTTTCCCGGACTAAACTTCGAGCTTTCTCATCTTTTGTGTGAATTTATAGTTTGGAGGAGATCCATAACCTTTTAATCATAATCGATTAACGTTGATCTGATTGCTTACTTCCATGATCGCTTAGATTTAAAATTGAGGACAATGTTTCGTTTAGTTTGGGGCGGGAATCAATCGATTAGATGTTACTTGCTTATTGTTTTGTTTCTCCGTACCCGTTTTTCTAAAAAATAGCAAATTTTAAAAAAGTTGTTAGTCAATATATAAATAAAAAAAAAAAAAAAAAAGTGTTAAGACAAAAAATTGTATGTTTTTTCCGTTGAAAGAAAAGAAGTAATTTGTGACCCATTGAACTGTTAGTTCTAGCTTTTTTCCCTTACAATTAATGAAGATAGTTATGCTAGTCTCATGACATGCTAGACTTGAATCGTTAGTACATGAAGATTACTTTGCTAATCCCAAGTAGATTTTTAAAATACGCCAAGTTGGATTTTATATAGTCTAACATTGGCAAATTCTTTTGTGAAGAACAAGAAATGATAGTGTTTATTTATACGTCATGGGTATTATACGAGAATATTGGTTTTTTTCAAGCTCAATGATAATTGTGGCTTTTTCTCCCATAGCTTGTTTCACCTTTATATATAATTGTTTAATAAGATAGAGGAGTATGGTTTTTTTGGTTTAAGAATTAGTTAATATATAAGTTTTCTTAAAGGTCCTATTGTGATTAGGATGAGACACATCAGGAATACTAATCTTGCTTAAAATAAACAAAAAAATAAAAAAAATAATTATCTCTGCCATAATTACTTCATCGTGCGGAGGCGTGACGAAGATGGAAGTTTTCCATATGAGGTAAGACCCGTGTCATAATAGTAGAATAAACCTCTTGTCGACTCGCTATCGATGTGGCTTCGAGATAAAAGCACCGGTTTGTACTTAGATAATCCGAAGTCGTAATATGTTAGCTACATCTTGTCGGAGCTAGCCGATGTTGTATAGCCTACTAAAGGACTGAGGAATACTAATGTTGCTTAATGTGATTGTCTTGTTTTGTGCCCGTATAGGCCTAAAGGGTATATGGTGCACAAATAAATTGGTCATTCTTGTCTTAAAGCGCCTTCGGGTATGACATGAATGGTGCCTTCTCTATAGCCCTAAAAAAGCCAAATTTTGGTCGCCTCGATGTGGACTTTAACTTGCTTGCATTGCTCATTTGAAAAGGGCTAGGCGCTACTTATTTGCGTTCTTACCATTACACTATTTATTTTCGGAAATATAAGTATCGAAACAAAAGTCTTAAAGAGCCTTCGGGGTAATACTTAAGTAAAATCCTGAATACAAAAGTAGATAGGCGAGGAAAAGTAATACACAAATATATTTAAAGAGTAGTTTTAGTGTCATGACTTGTAAATTACAATGATTCTTGCTTTTTAAGCTTAGCATGGGAAAAGTGAAAAATCGGGGATGATGAAGTTATCTTTTAGACACTTAACTGTGCTTTTTGTTCTATGATCCTAAAAGTTACCAATATGGTAATGAAAACTATACATCATGTCAACACAAATAAGTTGTAGATAGTTAATTATCAAGAAAAATCATAAAAAGAGAAAAATCTTTGAAAATGGGAAGTCGGGTGTTTTATAACTTATGAATCATGTAATTCTCAATCAAAAAATCTTTGCTACTTTTTCAAAAGGTTCATGATTGGGGAATTTTGGAGTTATTGGTATAAGCATGTGATATTGCGTGAGGACACGACTCTCGATTAGTTGAAATGTGATAGTTGTTAAACTATACAATCAATTTATGCTTAAAAAGGCCAATTCAACCCAAAACGGTCTACAAAAAGGGCAAAAAATGTGCTGATCGAGTTTTATGTGGGCAGTATATATGTCAAATAATCGCAAAGAAAACAATCACAAAAACGGGCAAAAACGGACCACAGAACGGATGAGTGCTCAAGAAGCTAAAGAAATCATAGCCGAACCAGCGAGATCATGCCTCAAAAAGCCTTTCTACATCAACCAAAGCCCAACTCCATTGTTTTAAAAATTCCAGGGGCTGATTTGCAATTTAGGAAAGTTTTTTTTATAACTAGAAAAGAGCTTTACAATCCAAGGCTAATAAGCAATTAAAAACAATCTGCTTTATACCTGAAAGTGGACTTGCCAAACACAAGGGCCGAATTTGAAAATACCCTATAGTTATAAAAGTCGCGGGTCAAAGATCCGGGTCAAATAAACCGTGACCCCCAATCAACCAATGAGAAACAAAGACCCAACCCAATTAAACCCGACCTAACCCGACCCTAACCCTTACCTAACCCGGTTTAAACTAATAACCTATTTACATTACTATTGCACTCACATCACTCCACTCTCACCGACTTCGGATTAAAACACTTACACACACACACTCGAACCCACTCAAGAACACTGAACCCGAGTTTATAAACCTTTCCACCCACCTAAGATTAACCTTTGGGTTAATCCACTCACTCACAACCCTTACCAATCTGTCACTATCAATTAAACCCCCAAACCAATCCAACCCTGCAAAATTGAGATGGAAAGAGTGGGTGATGTGACCGTGTGAGTTTTACACTCACATAACTAAACACACTCCTTGGCCACGTCAATATCAGGTTTATACTTTTTAATCCCACGGCCTATATGCAAGATCAAGGAGAGAGAATGATTGAAGACAAGATTAAAGATAGAAGGATCTAGAAGATGGCAAGAGCTGAAGCTTCGGGTATAAATACCCCTCATTCCAGCTTATGGGGTAGGAAATTTTAGTTTTTTTTTAGTAGTTTAATTTTTTTCGATTCAGTTTTTAGTAGTTTCTTTAAATGTAATTTCAATTTCATGTTATGTAATTTCATTTCGAATTGTAAGAATCCTTGTTTCAGTTTTAATAAAATAATTGTTTCATTTAAATCTTTGTGTTTTTTTTTTAAAATCGTATTGAAAAATATTTGTGTTTGAGTTTGATTGTGTTCATTCGATCAGGCTGATATCCTTCCTGGAATTGGATGGCTGCTATGGTATCAAG
This sequence comes from Tanacetum coccineum, assembly GCA_026074375.1. Taxonomy (NCBI): domain Eukaryota; kingdom Viridiplantae; phylum Streptophyta; class Magnoliopsida; order Asterales; family Asteraceae; genus Tanacetum; species Tanacetum coccineum. The sequence continues at coordinate 94,889 of BQNB010000505.1, read as the reverse complement.
AGGGTTTAGAGCTATTGGATAGCATATAGGACTAGTGTAGGATTGTTTGTTTGAATCTAGGGCTTATGTGAATAAGCCATAAGCCCCACACAGCTTATTGTTGTTTCCTGTTCATGCTGGGAACACCAAGGTACACACTATTTAGGTTTAATTTGTTTTACATTTGTCTTTCTGTTTTCTAAATAAGCTGCTGGTTTCTGTTCTAATAATCCTGTTTAATAGTAGTTAAATAAGCGTTTTGGATATGCTAATAGTTTGAATAAGCAGATTTATTAAGTATAAAAAATTGTGTCGGTGCCTTGAAGTTGCTTTTTTATGTTAGTTTTGAAGAGGTAATTACTAAGCTGCTAGAGCTTATAAGCTAATAAGCTTATTCAGCTTATTTCAAATAAGTTAGAGTTAAGATTTATAAAAGTTGTTTCTTAAAAAAATAGTATAATAAGCTGTTTTTTATATAAAAAGGATGCTATTTTTTTTTAGATTTCCAATGTGGCAGACCTGTTCCTGCTATTTTCATAATTTCTGTTATATTTAATTGTGCATAGTTAGTTCCTTGTTAAATGCGCCATTTAGTCCTAAGTTAAGTTTTTTAATTAGTTTAATAAGTTTTTAATTAGTCAAATAAACTTGTATAAAAAGACAAAAATTAAGGTTTTTTTTTTAATAATTTTTTGGCAACTTGTCTTTATTTAGTGAAAATTTTAGTTTAACATTTTTAAGATTTAGAATTCGTATTTCTTGCTTAATTTATCAGTATTAGTTGCTTTAAATTCGTAGTAATAGCTCATGCCAAATTTTCTTGCTTCAATCAAAATCAGAGATCCAAACCTAAACGTGGTTCAATTTCACTAGTCATTGGGTAAACGACCCGGGTGAGCATACTTGCCCGTTAATATACTATTTTATATTCTATATATATATTATTTCGAGAGTGAATTTTATCAATGGGGGGGGGTGGGGGGGGGGGGGCACGGGTAACTTGGGAACTTCTTCTAATTACTCTCGGGATTATATTTTTATGATATATTCTATAGTATAATAAACTGCAATCAGTTTTTGTAGTAAGAGGAGCTTATGGGAGTTTATGACCAATTAAAATAGAATTGAATTAAGAAATTACTTGAATCAAAACGTGAAATTGAATAAGACTGAACTTTTATTGAAAATTTAAAAGATTACATTACTTGAAAAGGAAAATTACATGAAAATTTAACTTTAAGCTGAAATTTAAGCTACTCTAAGCTACCTACTCCTACTCCTCAGCTAGTTCATCTCATACTGTGAGTGAAGCCTTCTCTTATAAGCCCTTGTATGAACTCTAATCTTTCCTACCGCTTCATCCACTTAATCATAGCCCTCCATTAATAACTAACTCTTGATCAAGCCCTTGAATCATTCCCACGTCAAATCAACCAATAGAAACGCCCCGATCGCCACTGTCAAGTAACGTCGTAATTTCAAGGTTTCCTTCAAGAAGCGGTTTAATTTCACTAACGAGGTAAAATTAGCAGGTAAATTCGGGGATGAAGATGAACAGTAAAAAGGGATTTTCCCGCGCCTTTTTCTTTTAATATCTTTTGTTTGACTGTTTGACCTATTTAAAAAATGTTGACTTAGGCTATACACGGGTTGGGCTTTTGGTAAAGGTTTTGGGCCAGGGAATAGATAAATGGTTTGGTTAGATTTGGACTTAACGACCGTTAGTCATAAGAATTAAAAAGGACCAACGTGTTAGTATTCAAGCTATGGTGAGGATTAGAGTTAACATTAAGCTTCATGGGTATGTTCAAAGGATTTTGTCCTTTTTGTGGTTGACCAAGGTTTGACCATGTTGAACTTTAGTGGTCCATTGCTATCAAACTCTCGGCTCTTGTGTACTCTATCCGTTCCTGTGTTCGTGTTTGTCCAGTTTTGACCGTTTTCTTGTGATTTTTGCAATATCCGTACCTACACATCACAAATGACAAAACAAGCAATATACAAGCATAATTTGCACAATTTGTTCATTTTAGGGCCATTTTTGGTATAAAAAAGATATGTGATTTCTCACATATCAAAATTCCCCAAACTAAGTGATTTCCGTGTCCTCACGCAATATTATATGCTCTAAAACCAAATACCTCAAAACCTCCCCAAACTAATCATTTGAAAAGTAGCAAAGTCTTTTATGGGGAGAGTTAAGAAATCACAAGTTATAAAACACCCCATTTTCCCATTTTTCAAATACATATTTTTTTATTATTT
>BQNB010000505.1:19837-91351 GCA_026074375.1 Tanacetum coccineum | reverse complement strand
TTAGTGAAGTCAGCCACTACACCCTCATCATCATAGGATGCACTAGTAAAGATGCCAGTATTTAAAACTTCATAAATATCCTCAAGATCAGGGATTTGAGAATCATCTTGATAAAAATTTAAGATATTTGGATAAGACAAAGAAGGTCCAGCAGCAGTAAAAGGATCTGAAGTACTAGCAAAATTAACTAGTGTACTACCAAGATTAACTCTGGTAGTACTGCTAGTGTTAGCAGCTGCTTCCTGAACAAGTAACTCCTCAGTACTTCTAGTAAATGTCCTTTCAAGCGGATCAACTGCATCTCTAGCCTCTTGTTCTTGCAACTGAAGTTTCGCAAGTTCATCCATGAAATCTTTATCTGCATCATCAACTGGTTCTTTATTAGTCTTGGAACCAGTATTCTCTTTAGGCTTATCACCTCCATTCTTGAGTTCTGAGCTCTTAAGGTCTGAAGAGATTGAAGTGCAAAATGGCAATACTAAGTACTCTTGATCAGCTTCATTATCAGAATGAGTTGCATCATCATTATCTTGTGTTCCTGCATTGCTATTAGATACTTCTTGTGGACCTACAATATGGTTAGCTTGATTCTTTGTTCTAACAGGATGATAATTCATAGAGTCTGTTAGATAATCAATGTCAAAAAGCCACTCTAGTCCTTTTCCTGCAATGTTTGGTTTATTTTCTAAGAAATTCACATGCAGGTTTTCTTTAACTTTCTTGATTACAAGGGTATACACCCTAAAAGCCTTACTACTTAGGGAATACCCAACCAAAAAGCCTTCATCAGCTTTCCCATCAAACTTGCCAAAGTGGTCTATGGTATTCAAAATGGTCACATGGCACCCAAAAGGTCTTATATAGCTTATGATTGGTATCTTACCAGTCAAAAGTTCATAAGGTGTCTTGTTTTGAGGCTTGGTCACTAAAATCCTATTAAGGACATAACAAGCAGTATTGACTGCTTCAGCCCAAAATGTATTAGGTAAAAGTGAGTCTGCTAGTATAGTTCTAGCAGCCTCAATAAAGGTCATGTTCTTTCTCTCAGCAACTTCATTTTGTTGTGGAGTTCTAGCATTACTATATTCCCTTAGACCTATAGAATTTAAAAATGCCCCTATTCTTGAATTCTATCCCATTATCACATCTAATAACTTTAACCCTTTTGTCCAATTGGTTTTCAATTTGTGTTATAAAATCCTGAAGGATCCCACTGGTTTCATCTTTAGTTCCCAAAAAGAAAACCCAACTAAATCTGCTAAAATCATCAGTGATAACTAGGCAATAGTGTTTATGGTTAATACTCCTTACAGATGTAGGTCCAAATAAATACATATGTAAGATCTGTAAGGGCTGACTGATAGAGCTCACTGTCTTGGCCTTACGGGAAGCCTTGTATTGCTTTCCTTTCTGAAAAGCAACACAAGTGTGGTTATTTTGAAAAAAATTTGATGGTAAACCTCTAACTAGGTTTCCCTTCACAAGTTTATTTAAATTTTTGAAGTTTACATGATCCAACCTCCTGTGCCATTTGTTAGATTCATTGATTGTGGCCTTTGCAACTAAACAGGACAAATCTCTTTTAGGAGCAAGGTTCCCTAAATTAAAGATGTACATATTTTGCTTTCTGGGGATTTTAAGAAGTACTTGACTTTTATCAGGTATCTTGAAATCAGGAGAAAGGACAAGACATTCAGATTTAGTAAAGAGAACCCTATTCCTTTTATCATAAATTTGTGACACAGAAAAGAGATTGAAATGACCTAATTCTTTGACAAAGTACACATTCTCAAAACCTAACTTCCATGTTCTAATTTTACCTTTGCCTGTAATTCTACCTTTACTACCTCCAAAAGTAACAAGGCCGCCTTTTATATCTTGATATTCATCCAGATGCTCCTTGTTCCCTGTCATGTGCCTGGAACATCCACTATCAACAATGCCTTCATCTTCTAAATCTGATGGTGGATTTTTCTGCACATAAAAAAGAGAAATTAGTTTCTCTTATAGATCCAAGCCATTACTGACTTGGATCTGCCTTGTAAATCTTTAAAATATACCCTTTTACTAACCATTGATCCACCATTGTATTTGGAGAATTTATTCTAGTAATGCCTTTTGGATCTCCAATTACAACATGCTGAGGCCTTAACAGCAGTTTCCCTATTTTCCCCAACAGCACTAACTGAATTAACCCCATCAGTATTAACTTTTTGCTTTGTAAAAGTGGTTTTAAGTGCTGTTGTGTTATTAAATGGCCTTCTAAATAGTGAATGAGATTTTTAAAAATAGCTTTTTGGTCTGGTTTCATTCACTTTTGGTCTACCAGTATTAACTTTCTTAACATAACGAATTGATGCTGGTTGACTAGTGAAGTTATGTCTACCAGTATTAATTGGAAATCTGCCAGATTTAGTTAATACTGATTGAGGAAAAAATTTGTTTTGGTGGTTAGTTCTCTGCACATTGTTCCATACTAGTCTTTCCTCCCTTGGACCAGTACCCTTACCCTTCATTTTATTTAATTTAATCTGTTTAGCAATTTTTTCTTCATGAAAGGTACAATCTCTGATTAAGTGACCTAGACTGCCATACACAAAACAAGCCTTTTTAGTAAAATTATATCCTAAACCTAGAGTTTTAGACATCCTCCCATTCCAATCTCTCTTATCTACTTTGGGACTCTGACTATATGTGCCGTTTACATTAACAGGTTCCCTAGGAGTTTTTACATGCTTAGCAGTATTAACAAAAGCATAACTAGGTGTAACTTGTTCTTTTGAAGGCCTAATCTCATAATCATCATCACTTTCTGAATTATACTCCTTAATAATAGGAGCATCAGACCAAACTCTAGGTTCAATTAAAACTTTGGGTTCAGAAATAACAGGTTTAGGCATAGACTCAAGTGATTCTACACTAGAATTTGACTTACAAGAATCAAACTCACTAGTTTTAGGTTCAGATTCACTAGTGTTTGACTATTTTGGTCCATATGAGAAATTAGATTCATCTAATCCAAAAACAGACCTAGCATGTAGATCCATGTCAAAGGAGGAGGGACTACATGATTACCTTTAGCCTTTTTAAATCTATCATATAGAGGAATATCATCCAAATCACTAGACCTATTGTCAAATACACTACTATCATTCATGTCAAAATTAAACAAATCACTTTCACTTATATGACCATCAAATCCAAGTCCACTTTTATCTTTAGCACTAATTTGAGTATTTAATAGTTTAGCAAGACCTTTAGAAGAGTTTTGAAAAATTTTTAATTTAGATTTTAAGTCTTCCTTTTCTTTTATAGCTTCTGCTAACAGTTTCTTGTGATATTCTAGCACATTTGTTTTATCGTCTAAATCTACCTTCATATATCCAATCTTTTCTTCATAGATAAGTTGATTTTTTTGATGGCAAACTAGTTGAGCTTCTACTGATTTTAAAGCTTGATCATATGCTTTAACTTCTATACTATAATCAGCAATTTGATCTTTTTGAGCATCAAATAATTTTTTAAGGTTAGCATATTTTTGCTCACATTCTTTAGTACAAGTTTTTAACTCATTGTCTGAAGTGAAAGCCATCAAAGCAAAGTCATCAAAATTCTCTTCAACCTAAGCAGTAAAAGCACAATCATCTGCATCATCTTCAGCATGGTCATTCCAGTCAATGCTTTCACCATCCACAACAGCCAAAGCTTTAGGTTCAAATTTTTTTTCCCACCTGCATTATACCTTGCATCTCTCCTCTTGCTATCTTGAGTTCCCTTTGATCTGCATTCCCTTGCAAAGTGCCCCATCTTGTGACACTTGAAGCACTCAACCTTACTCTTGTCAAAACCAGCTGGTTCCTTTTCATTGAACTTGAGCCTCCTCCCTGTCTTCTTGTAGAACTTGTTCACTCTCATGGAAAGCATGGCCATCTGCCATTTCAAGTCCATCTCTTCTAAGTCATGCTTATCAACCTGAGTAAGATCCTCATAACTTACTTCCATAGGATTTGATTGATTAGCAAAGAACGAGTGCATAACTTCATCCACATATGAAGAAGAGCTTTCCTTATGAGTATGTTGACCAGAAGAAGTAGAGGAACCATAAGCAGTACTGACTTCATTAGTACTTGTAGTGCATTCAGAACCAACAAATGCTACATTATGTGCACTAGAAGATGATCCACCAGAGCCTTTAACATCAGACTCAAAAACTCTAAGGTTGTTGTAGAGATCATCAAAACTCAGAGTATCTAATCCTGTTCTTGTCCTCATGATTAAGGACACTTGGGACCAGGAAGAAGGTAGTGCCCTAAGGAACTTCAAATTAGCATCTTCTCTGGAAACACCTGCTCCATGAACCTCCAGTTGACTCAGAAGTTTCTGAAACCTGTCATAACCTTTATGCAACCCTTCTGAGTTAGATACAGAAAAGCTTTCAAATTCCTATTTCAGAATGTATTTCTGCATCTTCTTTGATTCAGCATTGCCACCAAACCTGCTTTTAATAGCATCCCATATTTCTTTAGCATCAGATATATTGTGAAATCCATAGAAATGATCTTCTGGTAAAGCCATAACCAAAGTAGTCCTGGCTTTCCTTTCTCTTTCTATTGCCAAAAAGTCTTCAGCAGATTTGGGAGGTAATAGCCTTATTATTCCATTTGTATATGTTGAGATCTTTTTAGGACTATTACCATTTATTATGATTTGCCATAAAGGATAGTCTGTATGGGTGATGTAATGTTCCATTTTTATAGCCCATATATCATAATTGTCAGCCTTTTTGAGAGTTGGGAGTTTCACTGTTGACACAGAATGAAGGGCTTGTGGAGTTTGTATTGGTGGATTTGGTGGATTTTGGTTATTATCAGGGTTTTCTTGATCATCTGCTCCTCCTGCCATTGAATAGATCTGAGAAATGAAGGTATGTAAAAGATCTGTTTTGTTTCTTCTTACTTAAAGTTTCTCAACAAGCTCTAATACCACTTGTTGATCCCAATGAATAGATCTTTACAGCCTGTTTAGGGTGATAGCCAACTTGTATAAATACAAACTGACTATGAGAGAAATACTTGACTGTGAACAAACAATAGTTATGCGGAAACTAAATATATTTGCTATGAAGAACAATGAGCATAAACAGATCTTTGCTTTTTATTAATCTGCTAAGGGTTACAGATTTTCTAACTATAAAACTAATATTTAGGTGTCCCTCTAACTATGCCGTAGGGTTCCTTTTATACACCAAGGAAACCCTAATGAGCTTACAAAACATGTAGACAGGTCACGCATATCTATTCCTAAAATAGCTCATGCATATCTCTATCTCAAACCACTATTCTGCATAAGCAGACTTAACTATTACATTACCAGTACTAACTCATAACCAGTATTAACATCTTAATACTGACATAACTAACTATACTACCAGACTTAACTATTAATACTACCAGTATTAAGTCTGAACTACATAATTCCTAACAAAACTCCATCTTGACCGGGTACATTGCCCGTTAAAGTGTTATTTTAGGATAAGTCGGCTAAATATAAATTTAAAACTTGGTAATTAATAAATACAACCTACATGACAGCACATCAAGTTTTTGGCGCTGCTGCCGGGGAGTGAAAATTATTTAATCTTTATTTTATTAGTATTTTTAACCCTTAGCTTAGAATAATTTAATTAGCATAATTTAATTCTTTTTGTATTTGATTTATTGTGTGTTTAAATTTTCGCATTATTTTATTGTTTTCAAAGTATTTTGTTCTGGTAGACCACCTGATACTATCCACCATTTGGATACGACGTATCAAACCTTCTCCCCAGATACAGCGTATTGATTTATGCAGTCTAAACAACGTATCCTATTCTTCCAAACAATACGGCGTATTCTGCAAACTCAATACGACATACTGACCTTCAGAAGAACCATATCGCGTATTCAAATCAAATTAAATACGGTGTATTGATCACCTGACATAGTAGCAGAACTAAATTTGATTTCCGTGTTTAATTTTCTGTATCCTTTCTTTTCGGAGCCTATCCTATTGATTCATTGTCCTCTGTTTTAGGTTATGCATGACAAGGAGCTCCACTAAGGAGCTATTTAAACCTTTGGAAAACCCAGAAAGAGTGTTTCATTCAAAAAGGAGGCTGTTCGAGACACCTGGTCTTGTAGAATTGAGTTTACCCAAATTCGATTTGTTTTCTGACATCGAAGAACGATCAGAATAAGAAGCTATAGAAATTATGACGGAAACAATGGAACAATACATGAGCAAAACCCACGAGGATTATGGGTCCGGCGTTACTAGGCCCAAGATCAATACTGATACCCACTTTAAATTGATGGGGTAATTTCTCAAAGAACTTCGCGACAATACTTTCAGCGGTTTGGAACACGAAGATGCAAATGAACACATTGAAAAAGTTCTGGAGATTGTTGACTTATTCTACATCCTAATTATAACTCAAAATCAAATCATGCTACGAGCTTTCCTTGTATCCCTAACTGGAGCCGCAAGCTGTTGGCTCAAGAATGAACCAGTTGGTTTAATTTTAACTTGGGAAGTCTTGAAATCGAAGTTTCTAAGCAAATATTGTCCGCCTTCTCGTACTGCAAAGAAAATGGAGGAAATTAACAACTTTCAGCAAGAACCTGACGAAATCCTTTTCTGAGCTTGGGAAAGATTTAAAGAACTCTTGATGAAATGTCCTCAACACAATTTGACTAATATGCAGGAGGTAATCTTGTTTTATAACGGGCTGGATGTTCCAACTAGACAAATCCTTGATTCGAAAGGTGCCATACCAACTAAAACAGCTGCAAATGCAAAAGTAGCCATCCAAGAGATGGCCAAATACTCTCAAAAATGGCACAACGGAACATCGAGAACCAGAAGTACTGAAACTTCTGACAGACTGGCCGCTATCCAGGCTTAACTCAACAGTCTTGGGAGAGAAATTAAAAAGGTAAACGAGAAGGTATATGCTGCTCAGGTAGGATGAAAACTATGCAAGGGACCACATTACACCAAAGACTGCCCACTCAAAGAAGAAGGGAAAACCCTTGAAGAAGCTTACTATACGCAGTTTAGTGCACCCTACCAACCTGGAGGACAGTACAGAGCAGCAGAACCAGGATTCTACCAAAGAAACAACAGAAACTCTTCGTACCCCAATCAAAGACAAACTATGGAGGAATCGCTGACCAAATTCATGGCTGAATCAGCAAAGAGACACAAGGAGAACTCAAACATAATCAAAGAAATTCGAGCTTCTACCGATGCAGCTATCAGAAATCAAGGAGCTTCATTTAAGACCTTAGAAATTCAGATTGGACAGATGAGCAAAGTCTTACAAAAAGAGGATTCAAAAGTCTGCACAGCTCGACGGAAACGAACCCAATAGATCATGTCAAATCAATTTTGACTGCTAAAGCTGATTCAACTAGGACATGCTGTATCGGATCAGGCCCATACGCCATATCGGACTCACAAATTAGTAACGTATTTTTTGAAATAGTTCCCTTTCCTAGGCGACTACATGATTATTGATGTGATGAGTGGAAGGAGACACATGAATCGAAGATTCTGGAAACCTATTCAATTGGGACCACACTTCATGATTACACCTTTCCTCTAAAAGAAAAGGACCCAGGAAGTTTTATTCTACATTGTTTTATTCATAATGTTTACTTTGATAAAGCCCTTGTTGACATAGGAGTAAGTGTAAGTGTTATGCCATTCGCTACCTACGCCAACCTCGGTTTAGGAGATTTAGCTCGCACTAGGTTAACTATTGAACTGGCTGACAGAACGATTAAACATCCAAGAGGTATTACTAAAAATGTGCTAGTTAGGATTGGTAAATTTATTTTCCCTATAGACTTTAATATCTTGGACATACCCGAGGATGACGATGTCCTTTTGATCCTCGGACGACCATTTTTGTCTACCACCCATGCCAAGATAGATGTTTATAAAAGGAAAATTACTCTAAGGGTTGGGGAAGAAAAAATTGTTTTCAAAAGCATTAAACCTGCTACTAGCATAATTAGGAGGGTCTATATGTTAAAAACAAATCTTGATTCCAAAAGTAAGCTTATAGGAGAGGTTGTTAATAAATCATTTGACCCACACTATGGTGATTATATTGAATTAAATGATTTGGATGTGCCTCTAGAACCTAGGATGAATCAAGATGATAACTTTGAGCCAACCATTAAGGAAAATGTTATTGTCAATGAGCCCACTAAAAATGTTGTTACAAAATGAAATTTTCTTGTATGATTGATTATAAACATGTTATTGCTGACTTCCTCCCTACCTTGTCCATTAATATGATAACCAAACGTTTTTACAATTCTATAATTAAGGACGAAGGTGATCATGAAGGGAAAAAACTATCTGGAACTTTGATTGACATACCTATTTTCGTTGGGAATTTTTCTATTATTTCAGGTTTCTTGATCATTGATGATATGGATGTAACAAGTGGTGTTGTGCTCGGCATGCCATTTTTCAAGAAGTTTGTGTCATGCCAAAAGATTATGGAGAACTTCGCACCAAGGGACGAGTGCGAGCAAATTAAGGATGAATGAAGCTGGAAGGAAAAAGTCTAACTTAAAGACTGGCTGAAAGAAAAGTGCTTACTGAGAGACAACCCGGCTGTTTTTAATTGTTTGTCACTTATTTTAAATTATTTACCGAGTCTGTCTTTCCAAACATTCCATACGATGTATCAAACCCCTATGGATACCGAGTATGGACCTGTTTGGACGTTATCACTCTTTAATTTCCGTATTTAAATTCCTGCAACTTTAAAACATGTGTTTTTACAAGATTCAATACGGCATATCCTTGGGTTTGGGATACGGCGTATTGACTCCCTGTACAATATGTGTGTTTATTTTTCTGCATTGTAACCATTGTAAAAACCGAGATGGAATTGCACGTTTTGTATTCTTAACTTTTATGTAGGACATTGTTGTAAAGAAATCGACTAATTGGTGATGGTATACTCTTGAAAAAGACGTGTGTTAAACTCATACGGGCATTCTGACGCCTCTTCAACACACTTTTGCTCAAGAACTCAAATTGGAGAATCATCCCGAGCAAAATATTAGGGGAGTTCCTCGTTCTAATTCTATTTCCTAATTTCTTTAATTGTTTTATCTATACAACGTGGACGTTGTATAATTTAAGTGGGGGGATGCAGAATTAGAACGCCTACTTGTCCTTCTTTTTACAAATAATATGCTATATGCTTAAAATTATGCCAAATTAATTTTTTTTAGCATACTTTTGTAAAAATTACTAGTTACATAACCTCGCACATAAATAACCCTTAATATTAAATTGTGATAATTAAACCTATTCCGTTTCCAAATGTTTACCAAAAATTACACAAAATTATGAGTGTGTCAGTGATGTAGTGGACTTTAGAACTTGGCTTGGTATATCACTCGAGACCACAATGATGAGTACTATGGACTAAGATGGAGTAACCTGTTTAACTGGTAAATTTCTAGGAATACACCAAAAAGCCTATATGTTGTGTTATTAACTAACCACACTGGTTAGTTAACCCCCGTATAACCCTTTGCTTACTCTCACTATAAGAGTAAGATACCCCTAAAAAAACCTGTTGAGCCATTCTTGTCTTTTTCACCCTAAATGTCTATTTCGTTACACCTTTACACCTTAGCCTACCTTGTAGATTAAGCCTATTTAATCAAAGTAGCTAGTTGCTTTTGTGTAAAGTTTTGTAGTTCTTGTGCCAAAGTAAATTTTTCTATCTTCGGTTAGGTCGGGAAATTGCACATTGCAATGGGAATGTAAAAGTATGTAGCTCGTGTATTTTGCTACTTTCACAATTATGTTCTATATCCAAAGATGAAGTGTTTAAAGAAAAATTATCCGGATGAATTATGATGGTGAAGACAGTAAAATTACACCGAGATTTGTATTGTTAGTTGAATGAAAAAAAGGAGAAAATAGCAAACCGCAACAAAAAAAGAAGGAAAGAATGAAGATAGTCGGTTCATTGAACTTAAATCGATAAATTACTTAGAGGATCGATTATTCGTTGATATGTGGTAAAAATCAACGATGTATAGTTTTGTATAAAGTGGTCGATATCACCACTTGCCTTGTAAAGTATGTAAAATAGGGATGATTAGGAAGTTGACCGTTATGGGAACACCAACTTAGGTTGTCTTTGTCATTTTATGATCGAGGCGTTTGTATATATTTTGAGTCTTTATCATGGAACGGTCGGGGAAAGTTACTAGCAACTATATACCTTATTTGTTCAGGCTTAATCTATTTGTTTTGTGAATTTTATTTAATAACAATTTATTTCCCTTTCCTAACAATTAACCTTAGGTTTTACTCGAACGAGGATGAGATTGAGTCATACATGTTTATTCCGTCGTTCTGGCCATGTATGTGTGACTCAGCCACGTTGTCGGTTTATTACTTTTTTGTGAAAGTTAGAAGATCCATACCCTATATCATTCTTCGTCCTAACCCTTGGTTAAACTCGAATGAGGATGTGATCGAATTGCACATGTCTATTCCGTCGTTACGGCCATGTAAGTGTGATTGAGCTGCCTTGTTGGTGTGGTACTTTTGGTGAAATATTGTTAGAATGATCAACCCTTATAAGCCTTTAAAATAAATCCAATTTACCTTTTTGAACTTGTTACTCCTTAGCTCTAGTGGGATAGCTCTCCTTATCGTGTTTTATATATCTAGACCAATATGATAACAAATAATGTCCTATCTTTACCTTTAGATTAGTGAGCTTAGTTGGACTGGCAAGTGACCCTTCGACCCAACGAGTACATTCTTAATTAGTTGGTAAAGAATTGGACAGTGGACTACCAGTATATAACATGTCGTCAAACAGTTAGTGGGTAAAGTCCTGATGGGCTAGGGTTTAACAAGATCACCATTGCTTTAATCCCTAAGATAGATTATAATTAAACTAAAGGATGCTTTATGCGGATGCGTTAATTTTAACAGGATTCAACGTGTCTAGGTCTTAGAAAGAAGTCCCGCCTAAGTCTTAAGAATGATATGCCGCCTCGAGATAAGCACTCATTGCACTAAACAAACAAACTAGTGTTTAATCAGATTTAATATGGCTAATATAGTTTTCTATCATTTGGCTTGATCGCTCTTTTATCTTTTGATTATCTTCTTGCATGATTATTGTATATTGAATTGACTTTAGTCGCCAACAAACCTGTGCCAGTCCCTCAGGTTGAAACCTTCCCTTTATCAATAGAACTAGGTTTAGCATAAGTTTAACATTAATTAGAAATAACAGAGAATTAACTAGACTAATTAATTAGAATAAAATATTGATAGAATATAAGGTTAACTTTCTCGCTCTTAGTGTTCGACACCCTTCTTACCACGAAACTCCATCTTGACCAGGTACACTGCTCGTTAAAGTGTTGTTTTAAGATAAGTCGGCTAAATATAAATTTAAAACTTGGTAATCAATAAATACAACCTACACGACATCACATCAGGTTGTAACACTTTTAGAGAGAGAAAGAAGGAAATTTGTATTGATAGAAATGAAGCAACCAACCCTCTCCAAGGTGTGGAGAGGGGTATGTATACCACGCTAAGGCCGATCAACATAAGGATGTCTTATGTTGACTCGGTTAGCTTGGTAAGTTTCCAAATATTACGCTACAAGCTATTCTACAATATATTGGTAGTGAACGAGTCTTTTCTCAATTTCTAACAATCTCCCCTAAGGGAGGACACTCCAATTTACAAAAACTTAAGCTTATCATTCTATGAATGTCTTTAATCTTTGCATGTAGTCTTGTTTTCTTGATCTTTATCTTGTGAATCTTGATGTAGTAATCTTTAGACTTTTAGGCTTTAGAATGTATCTTTATCTTGACTTGTATGTGATCTTGAGCTTCTTGAGATCATCAACCAAGCATAATCTCTTTTCGCCATCTTGTAATCTTTACCTTCTTGTGATCTTGTGTCTTTTGGACCGACATGCTCATACCTTTCTTTGTCTAGAAAGCTTGAAAAGGTCATCTTTCTTGAAACTCTTTAACTTTAATACTTTGTCATTTCAAGGATGTCTTTACATATGTCGTTTGGGTATGAGCATGTGGCATTGACTTTGACTTGTCATCGGTTAACTGCTGCCGCCGTCAGGAAACCTGCATGAATGGGTTAGTGATAAACAACATATATAGACGAGAGTGTCTTTGTCACTTCGTCGAATACGGTTATAATAACCACAGTTCTCCGTTAATTAGTATAAATACTATCAGTGATCAGGTAGAATTCAAGAGAATCTCCTTGACAGGGTTTTGCATCTTCACTAGCCATTCTTATTACCGGAGTGTCTTAAAGCAGACAACACGGTAAGAGTAAACTGGTAAGTTACTATCTTCCCAATTAAGTCGTCAATTCGTGTTTAACTTTCCTATGTCCAGATACCCTTGTAAGGCTTCCCATGGACCTAAGATTGAAAATTGATTTAGGAAAATCAGTCGGTGTGTTAAGATGCAAACGGTTTTTATAACACACCAACAATTTTATCTTTTTCAAAATTCATTCGTCAATTCATAAGCTGGACCGGATCGATATCCAGTATCACAAGTTTGATCTGTGTAGGATCACACAAGTCACCTACCACAGAGCTTGTTTGATGTTGGCTCTGGAAGGATTTCCATCGTTACTGTGAATACTTTAAGCATCACTCTGATGTTCTGGCAAAATCACAAGGATAATGCGTAGGACTTTTGAGATGTTTCTTATTCTCACATTGTGTGAATCAGCAAGCATATTTTAGATAAGTGTCCTAATGAGATTTATGGATGATCTCTTTTATGGTTCTAGACTCGATACTGCACTTTGGTTTTAGTAATCGGAGGCTAGAGTAGACTGCCACCTTTTTAATATCAACTAACTCGGAGTGAGAAAGTCGATAGAAATGTGTTTAATCTCCATGAGAAATGAAACAAGAGTCTTTTGAGAGACCTTGAGTGGCTGGGAAGGGTTGTTCATTACACCACTGGGTCCATGATGACTATCTTCAATACCAGACAACAACTTAGTGTTTCTAATAGCATATGTATTGACCTGGTTTCTATCTAAGTGTAAGGAGGGCTTCTTTCTTTTCACCCTTTATCTTTACATTTATTTTTAATTCTTCAACCCCTTCAATGCTTACAAAGACTTCATCACTAACACCTTGTTGGGTTTGTTCCAGTGTCAGCTCTGTCTTAGTCTGCATTTTTCTCTTTCTCGCTATTACTCCTTTTGTATCACACCTAAGGACTTCTATTCTTTCTAATGGAATGTCCCAGGGTAGATCCCACCAGTTATGGCTGGATCATGGGAACTAATACCTAATCTTAACCACCTTATAACTCCAACTAATTACAAACATGGTCGGTCTTTTGGTATTGTTCTTAGCCTTAAAAACATTTGAAAACATCGATCAAGGTTCTTTATGGTATAAATCAAAACATTTAGTACCCCGATGGTTTAGTTTACAGAAATGCTCCCCCTTAACACGTGCATCGATATTCAAAAATGTTTAGCACATGAAGGGTGAAGCTTGCACTTGAGTCCTTAAGTTCACATTTTTAGCCATATATTTTAATCACATTTTCTCTCTTTATCAAAAATGTTAAATCTCTTGATATTTTGGATATCAATTGATTCAAATATGTTTGAAAACAGGTTGGGGAGAAAAATGTTCTGATTATTAACAAGCCTTATTAGGAACATTTTAATGCTCCCCCTTAATTTATGAGGGTATTATATATATAGTGTTGAGTACGTTAATTTGAAATTTTTTGAATTTTTTGAAAAATTCTAGAAAATTCGTACTCAAACACTATTTATACTTGGCTATTTTATAAGTCTATACTACATATTCACAAGATAAGATTTGAGATTGGGCCTGACGATTATACGGTACGAGTCATCAATTTATAGTCCATCTCGAGTTCCCGAGCACCAACCAATCTTTCAAGATTCCTTATGATCCGTCTTTCTCGCATCTGCTTATCGATAAGTTCAACCATAAGCTCTAACCGCCTTTTGTCTGTAGTCGTCCATTTTCTCCTTGATATCTCCTCATTGTATCCCAAATGAAAATTGAGTATTCTATGATGAAGCTCATCCCGAACTTTCTTGAGTTTCCCGTCCAAGAACTTTTACAACTCATCAGCCCGCATCACTCATTTTTGTTTGTTCAAGTCTTCATAGATTACACTTGGTGGTTTGTATGATGGAGTGTAGAGTGCTTTGAATTCTATTTCTGGAAAGGTCTGCTGAGGTACGGTGATGTTAAGTTTCTTCTGGTAACTCTCTACTCTAAGCTGTAAATCCTCGACACGTCTTTTGATGATGAGACTTCTTGTGAACATACGAAGAGCCACAATAAAGTCAAAAATGTCACTGTTGTTGAGATGGAATAGCTTGTGTTGAACAACAAGAAGCAGCATGTCTTCAACATCATTCAAGTGTATATCCACGAAGTCACCTTCTTTAAACTTGTATAGCTGTCGATCAGCTCGTTTCACCATAATCTCTTCTAAGTGACCATATCCATGCAGTTTCTTGACACTAACACTTTTCACACTGAGAATTTTCTAAGTGGAATAGACATTATGCTTGGAAAATTTGTTTACCTAAGATCTGTACCAAAGTTTACGCCTTTCGCCCCAATGCTTGATCCCCTTTTCAGGGTCTTTGTCATACGCATGTTTAATAGTACTCCAATGTAGGGACCATGTCTTCAATACCCACAATATCATATTGAGCTGCTTTAGTCTTCGTGATAGACGTAGTGTATGTTTTCTCTGGATCGGAAGTTTTCAGAAACTCCAGATCATTATTGAAGAAGTAATCAGCGGCAGCGGTTAGATGGCCTGGGCGACCTTGTAGGGGAAGAGGTTTGGATAGGTCAAAGGGGTAACGATATCCTTCTGGATTATCCCAATCAAGTTTGTTTGTTAATGCATTGAAACACTCTTGGAAGTTGTACTCAAGTTCGATGCTGCTAGTGCATGTACCTTTTAACAGATTGTAGGCTGGTCCTAATAAAAATTCTTGAGTGAGAATGTCTATCTTGAGTCGATTCAACACATACTTTGAGAAGTCAATCAGAGTGGCCATTAGATCATTGAGTGTGAGAGGATCCTTTGTAGCTGAGACCATTTGGTTAAACCAAGGCTGTTCAGGTTGATCAAATACAACTTGACGCTTGTTCCATTCAGATCACGAGTAGGATGCCTTGGAGGTTGTTTGAACCAATCTTGATTCGGAGTCTTGTATGTCTTGGGTTCTAAAGTGTCTTGTGGTTGATCATCATCACGAATCACATTTTCACCCGCAGTGTTGACTACATCATCCATTGCCACCTCAGCAATTGGTTCTTCAACCTGTTCCTTTGCAGATTGATGTGCTGTCATGTAGGTTGTATTTATTGATTACCAAGTTTTAAATTTATATTTAGCCGACTTATCCTAAAACAACACTTTAACGGGCAGTGTACCCGGTCAAGATGGAGTTTCGTGGTAAGTAAGGTGTCGAACACTAAGAGCTAGAAAGTTAACCTTATATTCTATCAATATTTTATTCTAATTAATTAGTCTAGTTAATTCTATGTTATTTAAAGTTAAACCTATGCTAAACCTAGTTCTAATGATAAGGGGGGATGGGGGTTTCATCCTGAGAGACTGGCACATGTTTGGTGGCGACTTAAATCAATTCAATACACAATAATCATGCAAGAAGATAATTAGAAGATAAAAGAGCGATCAAGCCAAATGATAGAAAATTATATTAGCCATATTAATCCGATTAAACGTTGGTTTGTTAGTTTAGTGCAATGAGTGCTTATCTCGAGGCAACATATCATTCTTAAGACTTAGGCGAGACTTCTTCCTAAGACCTAGACACGTTGAATCATGTCATAATTAACTCATCCGCATAAAGCATCCTTTAGTTTAATTATAATCTATCTTAGGGATTCAAGCAATGGTGATATTGTTAAACCCTAGCCCATCAGGACTTTACCTCCTTACTGCTTGACGGTATTTTATATACTAGTAGTCCATTATCCAAGTCTTTACCAATTGATTAAGAACGTACTCGTTGGGTCAAAGGGTCACCTGCCAGTCCAACTAAGCTCACTAATCTAAAGGTAAAGATAGGACATTATTTGTGATCCTATTGGTCCAGATATATAAAACACGATATGGAGAGCTATCCCAGTATCTAGATTACTTGGTCAGTCTCACGAGACCCAGTTGAATGATAGGTCGCATATTCAAGCACGTAGACAAGTATGAGGTGATAAACATAATTAAACAATCAACGATAAATTAAGCAATCGAGATTAAACAAACCAAACATTGAATCTTCATTAAAGTGGCTAATACCCGAGGGTATTAGCCCATAACCATTATAATAATACAAGTATAATTAAACAATCAAGGTAAACTAACCGAGTTAATAAATGATACCAAAAATCGAATGATTGCAAGAGTATAGGAATTACATGGCGTCTTCTATGTAATTAGTATCGATGCTTGCCCTTGGTTGCTCTTCGTCTCTTCAGAAAATTGACTTTTATGTTTATGGTATAGAGAATATGATTAAGCACACTGAAAACCCATTTCTGAGTCTTCTATTTATAGTCTCTAAAAATAGGTAGATACGCCGTATTGAGTAATGTCAATACGGCATATTAGGGTGAATTCCTTGGAGTACGTGCTACGTTTAAAATCAATATATAATAACTGTTATCAATCACATTTATTGCAAGATCTTTGATTTTTTGACCAGCTGGATATGGCGTATGCATTAAAAAGGATACGTCGTATTGGGTATTGAACGTACGCGTTTTCTTGTGAAGTCTAGCCGCTGATACGCCGTATCTTCTTTCATAGATACGGCATATGTAGTCAGAAATAAGCAATCTTTAAATGTCATCATTTAAGCTCCAAAATGTGCGCCTTTTAGCTTGTCTTCACAATGTACTTCATAATTACTACAATTAACAACTTTAAGAAATTAAGTAACAATTCTTACAATAATTAAAGTGGGTAATTTACTTGGGATAAATGATGCTATAAAAGTAATGTTATTTGATGTCATCAAATATCCCCCCACTTGAATCCTACTTGTCCTCAAATAGACTATAGAGATTTATTGAAAATGTATCCCAACCAAAGTTAAGGAATTTTCTTTTAAGCATTCTTTCATTAAATCACCTGTACAAAACCAAGCACCTCACGAAATAATGGAAATGAAAACACTCAGATCACTCAACTAATCTAGGGTGTAAAATTTAATAGGTACGCTCAATTGCTCGGTCATGATTAGTTTTCTATCATATGCTTCGCAAGGATACACATCGCCACCACTAGAGCTAAGGAGTAACAAGTTCAAAAAGGTAAATTGGGTTTATATTAGAGGCTTATAAGGTTTGATCATTCTAACAATCTTTCACCAAAAGTACCACACCAACAAGGCAGCTGAATCACACATACATGGTCGTAACAACGGAATAGACATGTGCGATTCGATTACATCCTCATTCGAGTTTAACCAAGGGTTAGGACGAAGAATGATATAGGGTATGGATCTTCCAACTTTCACCAAAAGTAATAAACCAACAAGGTGGCTGAGTCACACATACATAGGCGTAACGACGGAATAGACATGCATGACTCGATCTCATCCTCATTCGAGTAAAACCTAAGGTTAATTGTTAGGAAAGGGAAATAAATTGTTGTTAAATAAAATTCACAAAATAAATAGATTAAGCCAAAACAAATAAGGTATATAGTTTCTAGTAACTTTCCCCGACCGTTCCATGATAAAGACTCAGAAATATATACAAACGTCTCGATCATAGAATGACAAAGACAACTTAAGTTGGCGTTCCCATAACGGTCAACTTCCCAATCATCCCTATTTATACATACTTTTACAAGGCAAGTGGTGATATCGACCACTTTTATACAAAACTCTACATCGTTGATTTTTACCACATATCAACAAATAATCGATCCTCCAAGTAATATATCGGTTTAAGCTCAATGAACCAACTATCTTCATTCTATCCTTCTTTTTTTACTGCGATTTTCTATTTTTCAATTTGTTTTTCAACATAACAATATGAATCTTGGTGTAATTTCACCGTCTTCACCATCATAATTCATTTGGATAATTTTTTTTCTTTAAACACTTCATCTTCAGATATAGAACATAATTATGAAAGTAGCAAAATACACGAGCTACATACTTCTACATTTCCATTGCATTGTGCAATTTCTCGACCTAACCAGAGATAGAAAATTTCACTTTAACACAGGAAATACAAAACTTTACACAAAAGCAACTAGCAAATTTGATTAATTAGGCTTAATCTACAGGGTAGGCTAAGGTGTAAAGGTGTAACGAAATAGACATTTGGTATGAAAAAGACAGGAATGTCTCAACAGGTTTTTCTAGGGGTATCTTACTTTTATAGTGAGAGTAAGCAAAGGGTTATATGGGGGTTAACTAACCAATGTGGTTAGTTAATATCACATCATATAGGCTTTTTGGTGTATTCTTAGAAATTTACCAGTTAAACAGGTTACTCCATCTAAGTCCATAGTACTCATTATTGTGGTCTCGAGTGATATACTAAGCCAAGTTCTAAAGTCAACTACATCACCGGCACACTCATAATTTTATGGAATTTTTAGTAAACGTTTGGAAACAGAATAGGCTTAATTCTCATAATTTGACATTAATTTTTACAAAAGTATGCTAAAAAAATATTCAGAATTTGGGATAATTTTAAGCATATAGCTTATTATTTGTAAAAAGAAGGACAAGTAGGCACTCTAATTCTCCATCCCCCACTTAAATTATACAACGTCCTCATTTTATAAATAAAACCGTTAAAGAAAATGGGAAATAGAATTAAAACGAGGAACTCCCCTGATATTTTGCTCGGGATGATTTTCCAATTTGAGTTCTTGAGCAAAAGTGTGTTGAAGAGGTGTTAGAATGCCCGTATGAGTTCAACACACGTCTTTTTCTAGAGTATACCGTCACCAATTAGTCGATTTCTTTACAGCAAGGTCTTGCATTAAAGTTCAAAAGACAAAACGTACAATTCCTATCTCGGTTTTATAATGGTCGCAATGCGGAAAAATAAACACACATACTGTACAAGGAGTCAATACGCCGTATCCCAAACCCAAGGATACACCGTATTGAATCCTGTAAAAACAAATGTTTTAAAGTTGTAGGGATTTCAATATGGAAATTAAAGACTGATAACGTCCAGATAGGTCCATACGCCGTATCCAAAGGGGTTCGATACGCCGTTTGGAATGTTTGGGAAGACAGACTCCACAAACAATTTAAAATAAACGACAAACAATTAAAAAATAGTCAGGTTGTATCCCGGTAAGCACTTTTCTTTCAGTCAGTCTTTAAGTTAGACTTTTTTCTTTTCAGCTTCATTCATCCTTTGTTGCCTTTGTCACGAGCCATCCCTCATCCATAATGCGAAAAAGTTCTCGATAAGCTTGACATGCATCAATGTTGGTTCTTGAATGGTCGAAGTACTCCTGTTCTTTTATGGCAACATACTCATCATCAGCATCGAATGAGTATTTTATCATCTCGAATCTTCTAACTTGGCATATTGATGGATCATGAGTGGGTTTAGAAGACATTGTATGCTTGTTTCCTTTATGTTCTTGAGTATCACTAACGTTTTTTGCTACACAATTTCTACCAGATATACGGTTGATATCAAGATAAGGGTCATAAGTCTTTTCAGATTTGGCGTTCGCATATGGCCCCCGGCCATGATTTTCCCAACGAGTGAACGAGGCGCATTCATGGGAATTTAATTTCCACCAATATTATTCCAGTTATACCAATACATCTAGTTCATGGAAGTTCTTAAAACTGTTTTTCAACCATGCGCAGAATTTCATAACTCCGGGAGTTGCATCCCCCCATGATTCTTCAAATTTGGCCTTATGCATCAAGGTTTCTTCTTTTTGCTCTCCATCAGCCAATTCATCATACCACTTGTGATCCTGGAAATAAGTCATGCATTCGAGTCGAACCATCCCGAGTAGTTCTCTACCGTTACAAAACCCATTAATATCTGAACTACACGTGGGCCATTTAGAATTCCCATTTTTGAAATGATATGGTTTGCATATTTGATAACACAGTTGATATGGTACCCCGTTATCTGTCCATGGTTTCTCAAGATCCCCTGTTATATTATTATTCAACTCGATTTTGTGCTCCTCATAAGTCTTGATTTTTTGGATATCAAAAGTAAATAGATATGTGTCAATCTTAAGGAGATAGTTGAATTCATTGAATGCTTTGCACAATGGTATCTCGTAGTTAAATAAGTTTCCTTTGATCTTAAAGATTTTAGCAATATCGTCGAGGTCATCATCTTCATCAGCTTACATTTCTTCATAGTTATCAGAAAGTTAGTAGAATTTTTAAACGAATGTTTTTACCAAATCCTCCCAAGTAGTAACTGAGCCAATACAATCATTTTAAACCATTCACCTGCGGCTCTTGCGAGTGAGATAAAGAAGACGCTAAGCCTAAATTAATCCTGACTTACGCCTTTTATTTTGAGTGGCCCAACTACTTCGAGAAAATTTTCAATGTGTTCAAACGCGTTTTCTCCAATTATACCATTGAAAGCATTATCACGTATTTTTTACCAAAAATGTCCCTTGTATTTCACAAAAACTCTTATCGACTATTCTTCCCTCATTATCGTCCGAGAGGTAGTTCTTTTGGGTAACGGAAATATATTCATTTAAACTTGATTCCGCCATCATGATTCCTTTCTTTGTCAAACGGTTTTGTAAAATACTAGTAATTTATAATACCAAAGAACAATAAAGAAATCTAGAGAGAGAAAGTGGATGGGAGGATGGTTCTAGTGAGAGAAAGTAACAAAGAAAGAGAGATTAGATTAAGTGTAATTAAAACCAACCAACCAACACCCTCTCCATGTGTGAAGAGGGTATAAATACTATCACATGTAGCCGGCCATAGGCCTTATAAAAGGCTTTCCATGGACCTTTAGCCCAATTAGCTTTCTATCTTAATCATTCGACTTACTATGAGCTACAACTAACTATATTGGAAGTGACTGATACTTTTTGTATTCCTAGCAATCTCCCCCTAAGGGTGGTCACTCCAATTTACAAAAATTAAAACCTAACATACTATGCTTTGACTTTAGTCTTGAGCTCGTAGTCTTTAACTTCAATCTTTAACTTGTGAATTGATGTGGTGATCCTTGACTTTAGGCTTTGGCTTGTATCTTTGACTTGACATGAATGTGATCTTGAACTCCTTGAGATCATCAACCAAGCATAATCTCTTATCATCATCTTGAGATCTTTTGCCTTCTTGTGATCTTGTAACTTCTGGACCAACATGCTCATACTGTTCTTGATGTTGAAAGCGTATGTAACCATCTTTCTTGATATTCTTTAACTTTAACACTTCGTCACTTTTTGGAGGACGTGCGGTATCAACTTAATACATCGTCGCTTCAAGAAAGACGTACAGTATCAGAGTAGCAGAAGTCTTGAAACATGTACTTAAGCTTTCATGATGTCTTTATATATGTCGGTCGAGTATGAGCATGTGGTATTGGCTTTGACTTGTCATCAGGAAACAGCTACCACCATTAGGAAACCTGCATGAATGGTTTAGTGATAAACAACATATATATGGACGAAAGTGGCTTTGTCACTTCATCAAATACGGTTGTAGCAACCATGGTTCCCCGTTACTCAGTAGAAATACTGCCTGTGATCAGGTATAATTCCAAAGAATCTCTTTGACAGGGTTTCGCAGATGCGTTATCCATTCTCATTACCGAAGCGTCTCAAAGCAGACAACACAGTAAGAGTGAACCGGTAAGTTACTATCTTCCCGATTAAGCTGTTAATTCGTGTTCAGCTTTCCTATGTTCAAATACCCTTATGAGGCTTCCCATGGACATAAGATTGAAAATCGATTTAGAAAACCAGTCGGTGTGTCAAATTGAAAACGGTTTTTATGACACACCAACAGTTTTATCTTTTTTAAAATTCATCAATTCATAAGCTGGACCGAATCGATATCCAGTATCACAAGCTCGATCCGTATAGGATCTCACATGTTACCTACCAAGAGCTTGTTTTATGTTGGCTCAAGCAGGATTTCCATCTTTGCTGTGAATACTTAAGTATCACTCGGATGTTCTGGCAAAATCACAAGGATAATGCGTAGGACTCTTAATATATATTTCTTGTTTTTCACATTATGTTAATTAACAAGCATAATTTTAACAAGTGTCCTAATGAGATTTATGAATGATCTCTTTTGCCTCTAGACTCAATAGTGCACTTTGGTTTTAGTGATCGGAGGCTAGAGCAGACTGCCACCTTTTCAATACCAACTAACTCGGAGTGAGAAAGTTGATAGAAATGCGTATAATCTCCATGAGAAATGAAACACTGGTCCATGATGTCAGTCTTCAATGTCAGCAATCATCTTTCTGATTCTAGACAGCAGATGTATTGACCCGGTTTTTGCCTAAGTGTAAGGAGGGCTTCTTTCTTTTCACCCTTTATCTTAACTTTTCTTTTTCTATTCTTCAACCCCTTCGGTGCATACTGAGACTTCATAACTTAGTCCTTGTTGGGTTTGTTCCAGTACTAGCTCCATCTCAGTCGGCACTTTTCCCTTAATCTCACTTTACTCCTTTTTTCATACCTAAGGACTTCTACACTATCTAGTGGAATATCCTTGGGTAGATCCCTCTGAATCTGGCTGGATCATGGGAATAGATACCTATTCTTAACCACCTTATCACTACAATATAATAATTTAAATGGTCGGTCTTTGGTACTTCCACATTTCAGCCAATCACGTAACCATTTTCTCCCCCTTCATATGTGCATCGATTAGAGTTTAGCACATATATGGTTAGAGTACCCTTAGATCTTAAAAATTACTTTATTAGCCATATTTTTTTAATCACATTTTCTCACATTATCAAAAAAATGTTAAATCTTTTAATATTTGGGTATTAACTTGATAAATTTATGCATTCTGGGAGAAGATGTTAATTATTAACAGCAGTTTATTGGAAAATATTAATGTCCCCCTTAAATTATGAGGGAATATAGATAGTGTGAGTATATTAATTTGAAAGATTTTGAATTTACTAAGAATTCTGTGAAAAACTTTGTACTCAAGCACTCTTAATAAACCATAAGTCTATACTACTTATTTACAATTACCAAGTATATTATTGTAGAGGTTGGACCTGAGATATGAGATTATCATATGATAAATCATCATGGTCCTTTTCAGCAGCCGTAGGTCTCCCCGTTAAGGTCTTCACCAAAAAACTTTCCAAGCTTCTATCTCTGAGCTTCTTATCGATAGCATTGATCATCACACGAGTTCTTTGCCTGTTTTGTTTACTCCATTTTATCTTTGGTAAGTATTCCATCTTAATCCCTATGCCAATATCATTGAGAACAGTACGAACATGGTTGAGTGTGCCATCACTGAACTTGTGAAGTTCATCAATGCGTATCAGACGATTTCTGTTCATTTCATCTTCATAGATAATGCCTTGGATATCAGGGTAAGCGGTGTAGGGAGTTATTCTTCTAAGATTTGAACGGTATGTGTCTGGCTTTTTGAGGTTGATCTTCTTTTGGTAGCTTTTGACTCCCAATTATAGATCTTCCACACGTTCTTGAATGACAATACGCCTAGTGAACATTCATAAAGTTACATTCAGTGCATACCATTCTTCTAAGTTAAGGTTGGTCAGCTTGTCTTGAACAAGGAGAAGTAACATATCTTCAAAGTCTTGTCGACGAAGTCTTTTGAAGTCCCCTTCTCTAAATTTGTATATATGATCGTCCTGTCTTCGAACAATAATCTCTTCTAGATGACTGTAGCCAAACCCCTTCATGATCTTGAGGCTGGTTACTGCAATAATCATGTGTCTGGAGTAGACATCTTTTGATGTTTCCATGTTGGAAGCATATCCGTAGAATTTTTAACGTTTTGGACCCCAGTGATAAGTTCCACAGTAAGCATGTTTGTCGTAGACAACTTTTACCGGACTCCATATTCTATAAACCTTGTCTTTAATCCATTTAACTTGACCATAATCAACAGCCTTTGTCTTGGTGATGGAAGTGGTGTATTTTTTACTTGAGCTCCCTCCTTTCAGATATTCAAGATCGTTGTTAATGAAGTGATCCAAGGGGATAACTTGACGACCTTGTTCATTCAGAATTAACGATAGGGGCTCGTTGAGATCATGGGGATATGGCTTCCCTTCAGGATTATGAGAGTCTAATCAATCATTGGTAGCTTTAAAGACTTCTTCCAAGTGATACTCTAGTTCCACTATACTCTTGCACGTGCCTTTTATAAGATCATAGGTTGGGTCGGTCAACACTTCTTGGGTCAGATTATCAATTTTGAGTCGGTGCATTATGAAGGCAGAGAAGTCGATGGGAGTAGCCAAAAACTCATTAAACTAAGATGAGTGCCTACAGCTTGAGCCATTTGTGTGATCCAAGGTTGAGGTGGTCAGTTGTTAACAGTCTTTGTTTTGTGCCATTCACGATCAGGAGTTGGAGGTCTTGAAGGTTTCCTATGCCATACATCCTCATTCAGTGCCTCTCTTACAGGAGATACATCTTCATTTCCTCTGTAGAACTCTTGATTTGGTTGATCTTCCAAATCAGTAGCCTTTTGATCATGCTCCTCTGCATGAGCAGACTTGCCTGAGGATTTTGTTTGAGATTTGGATGCACTTTTTGAAGCACTTGTGGACTTATACTCCTTATTTTTTAGTTCTTTCGATGACTCAGCTTCTTTGCCTGATCTCCTTCTCTTCGACCCTCGGTTTGATCCATCGAAGGGGTCTTCATCCTTGTCTTGATCATCTCGTCCTCTTTTCAGTGTGACAACATCATCATATGAGGTAATGATGTCTTTGTCAGTGTTGTACGATTCGACCAATGCATTGTAGAGATTCTTCTGAGTGTCTGATCTGTTTATCGATTTATTGGTCTCCATAGTAACAACCCGAGTTTTATGACGCGTAGGACGATCGCGAATTTGACGTCATAATTATTATTTTATAAATTCGTGTGAACGAACGCCGACATTTAAAATTTTATTTGGCGTAAATAGTTATTTTCGTATTTTATTACGAACGGAAATTGGAAATTTTTACTTTTGTCGTTTCGCGAGTCAACGTTAAGCGTTTTGAGTATCGTAGAAATTTCAACGCGCTTCTTTATTATTTTTATGATGATAATTTGTATTTTATCGTCCTCGTCCCGAGTTAGTCGAAACCGAGTTAAAACTTTATTTTGACGTGAGTTAACATTTTTATTTAATATTTTAAACCAAATTAAGTGTGACAGAAATAAATTTAATCACGGAAGTATAATCCTGAGCCCTTGGTCGGTTATATAACGAAACACATAACCCTTGTACTCAAAATATAAGGACTTAAAGGATGAAGGGACTAAAGGTGGCAAGTGATCAAACTCATTTCCTATATAAGGACACATATACACACTTAAAATTCTTTTTATAAATCTTGGTTCTTCCTCCTTCCCCTCTAGTGCTCTACGACCGTCCACCCTAAAACACCCATCGAAACCTTTGATTTTTCGACATGCATTCCGATCCGACTTAAAAATATTAATCCCCTTATCATTTCCTACATACCCCACTAAAGAAACGCAACATGCAATGGGTATTTTGATAGTTTGAGTTCGGGCCGAGTTTGGTCAAAATGGGTTGGAAGAAATGGTTTCTAATGGTAAATAAAACATTGTAGTAAGCTTGGTTTAAATGAAAAAGCTTTGGTTTTAGTTGCGGGTTTGGTCCGAAATCACGGCCAAGGTCAAGGGGGGGTGAGACAAATCTTGATCGAGTCCGATCTTCCGTTATATAGCATTGTAAGTATTTTACATGCTAGTTTAATAATTGTTTTTTGTGATTTGATTAGTTTTCGGTTGATGCATGTGATGAAATCCGTGAGATTCTTGCGTCGTCTAGTTAGTTTTTGTTATTGGTTGAGTGTTCGAGTTAAATATTGATTATAGACCATTTTAGATGTGTCGTAAACGGATTTTTTGGCCGAAAATGATTTTTGGCGCGTTTTGAAACATGTAAGTTCTGAGCAGAAACTTTGGGGCGGAAAACAAGGGTCGAGATTTTGTGAAATCTAATTTTGGGTTAGAAAATATGGTAGAGGGTGTTTTTACGATCGTTTCAGTAATTCGAACGCCTCGTAACTCCTAATAACGAAGAAATTACGACGACAACAAGATTTGAAAAACTTATAAATTTTCAAACAGCTCTTGCAAAATACTAGTTGCTGACAGAAATTTAAACGCCCGTTTTGAGCACTTTCGAGTCCGTTTCGACCTTTCAGCGAAACAAGAAAGTTACTCGGAATGATGTTTTATTTTGCCGCGAGGCTTGCTAGTTTTAAAATCGAGTAATAACGGGTTAAAACCCAAGGTCAAATTCGGCACTTTTATTAAAAATGTCACAAGTTCCTGCAGAAACTTGCAGGGGCATTTTGGTCATTTCTTTCAAGTTTCAGGTCTCGGCTAAAACTAAAAAGTTGTCCGGAATGTCGTTTATCATAAAATCTCTTTTGAGTCCGAGTCGTGAAAATGTGATATAACCGGTCGTTTTGAGCGGGTCAGATCTAGCAATATATGTATGTACATAAAGTCAAAGTAAAATAAAGTCCAGCGTTGACTTCTGAAAGTGAACGGGTTGATACAAGACTTGTTGGATGTTTATAAAAATAATAAACGCTATTATTTTATGAGTATAACAATTTAGACTTAACGATTGTTACAATGAAGATGATTATAAAAATAGTAACTTTTGTAATAATGGGGATATAATCCCGATATGGGTAATTAATAACCACATTGAATGTCGAAAGCTTGACGAGATAAATAAATATTATTATAAATATAATTAGATGACGGACTTACTAAAAAGGGTAACTTTCCGAAAATAGAAAGTTTTCGATTAAGTGACGTATAATATAAATGAAAGAATGATCATAACTTAATTATGTGAAGTTTAGGATCTAGGACGCGCAAGAGGATTTCTCATCACATGTGTATATATATTTATACTATTTCAATAGTTGCGATGCACGCACTATTCGATCGTACTTTACGGTATAATAATTTAGCGACATACATTATAGGTCGCGGTTGAGCTCGTTGTCGAGTAGTTCGTGATTGTTTCGGTTATTTGATCTTCGGCTTCGATCAAGGTAAGTTCATAGCCTCGCCTTTGAACTATTTTAAATGTTTTTTACCCGCGAGGGGGATACTTGCTGCTTTATGAAAATGAGAACGCAATATGTTTTGATACTTATTATAATTCCATTACTATTGAGTATATGCATTTTACTGTGTGGCTGTTAGTTGCCTAGTTGCAGGTAAACGTTAATGCGTTAAATAGATCTATTGGGTTTGACAACCTTGTCCGGGGTTTGAATCAGTTGGTGAGCACCCTGTAACGGACATTTTGTGGTTAGTATTAGGGGAAGTGGCATACTCTCCGGATATTATTTTATCCTACGGGATGAATGTGTTTAGTTTCGGTACACGGGCTCATTTAGATGGAAATCATTATGTAACTTGCCATAATAGCACTGTTATAGTGTTTTGTTGAACCAAATATGCGTTCTAACTGTTAATTGTAAACTCTATGAATTCACTCAACGTTTTGTTGACGTTTTTAAGCATGTATCTCAGGTTTGGTGTTGTTGATGGCTTGGACGGGATGGAACGCGGATATCAAGGACGGTGTCTCGGTGAAGTAGTGTCATAAATTAAAATAATGTTTTTAGAAACCAAGTCGTGTTGTGGCTTTTAGAATTAAATTTCTACGTTGGTATTGGACCTATGTAACTCTGATTTTTCTTATAAATAAAATAAATTTTGTATTATAAACGTGTCTTTGAATGTTTACTAGGACTCGTGTGCATGAATTATGAAGTAGCACCCCAAATGTTGTATTCCGCTGCGTATCGTATTTTGGGGGTGTTACAGAGTGGTATCAGAGCACGAGTTGTAGCGAACTAAGTCGTTTTATAAAACTTGGACTACAACTGTTTTTGGAAAATTTCACGAGTCTTTCACCGCTGTTCGATATCCGCGCGCGTGTTGTTCCCGATCCTTAGAAGCCTTATGTGATGTTTTGATTGCATATTATGTGCGTGACAAGTGGGATACACTTGGTATAAGTAATGATTATATAAGTATATATATACGGCATCCGTTATATGATATAGGGATTATATATATAACTCGGTATTCGCATCTCGCAAAATAATTAATTTCTTTATGCATTTAATGCAATATCATGAAACCATCCTAATATGTGATGAGTATAATTTTACATATGACGAGGCATGCATACCCGTTCGATGCACGCGAGTTGTATATAACTGTTGATTTCGTACACTTTGTGTGACTTGGGGAGGTGTAAGTATGCACGAAGACCATTTACAGATTTAATTAATTGTTCGCACACACGCAGAATTCATTATTTGTTGAGCCATAATGTTATCTAACTCTGTCCTTTTCATTGAACTCTATCACCGAATAAAGTGCTTCATTCATTATTCTATTTAAATTGTGCTATGTAGAATATTCAGCTACTTAGAGGTCACGAATGAAAATTTTAATTTAATAAAAATATGACTTATTTAGTCATACATTACGGTAATAAAATACTAATCATCACATGCTTACAAATGAACAAAAACAATTTATAAAATATAAGTTGGCCTTACAGAAAAGTTTTTTTTTTTAAGGTGTAATATTTTATAGATACTAACAAGATGTACAAAGCCTTAAACCACTTGTCATGAGACATTCACTTATGAAAGTGTTGTAATGGACCACTTTAACAAATAAAGCTATATCTACACCTTTAATACATTCACTCTCTCATTGATTATAATACCAGCTCTCCATACAAACCAAAAAAATTCTAGCTACACCTGTCATGTCTTTATTTTATTCTCTCGCTTAGTTTTATATTCGATCTCCTTTCCACTTCTTTCATAGCTTTATAATCCTTCACTTGTAAACACATCAGCTTCATTTGCACAGTTTCAGTTATTGTATTGCACAACTCTTCTACATCTCTTTTATTCCCTCCAAAGATCTCATAGAAAATATAAGATTTAAAGCATAGTGAGATTCCGACATATGTTTTTCTATAATTTCAATTGTATCATTGGCCAAGAAAACCAATTTTTTTTATCCAAAACATATACAGAATGACTGTAACTATGTTTGAAAAATGATTAGTTCATTAGTGGTTATATAACAGACGTAGTTGAAAACAAAGAATCGCGTGTAGCCTGGAACACGTAAAACACATCAGATGGGACCTTACAAAGGCAAACTTACTACATATTAATGGCATACAACCAAAGTTGGAACTGATTTTAAATTTCTATATCGTCTTATTTGCCATCTCCAAGTTATAAAATTATGCAAGTGTATTAAAGGGTTCCTTTTAACACATAACGAATAATTTCCTGAAGAAAACCTATATGAACGTAAATATAAATGACACATTCATGTTTAAGGCAGTAAGTATCCATGTTATCTAGAGTCAGTATGTAAGTAATATGCAGAATAGGTCAGCTAGCGGTGCGAATTCATGGTGCACATCAAAAATACTGTTTAGTTTACCTCTTTTTGAATCAATAATGTAACCAAGTCAATTTATTACTAATTTTATGTGACTATGAAATAAGGCAACTAAATATGTTAAACCAAACATTCCCTTAATTAAAGAAATTGTATCAATGAATAAAATTTGTAACAACTAAAAAAGGGTCGAAAGTGGCTCCATTTCAGGTTAGTACTTTTAATAATCGATCAATGTGGTCTGATATATATAAAAAAAGTAACCACAAAAGGACTAAGAATCTAAACTAATATCAAGTACTAACCTTGCTGACTTTCCATCTTATTGTTGTCTTGATGTTGCAAACCTTGTGTTGACACTTCAGCTGTTTATAAAGCATAGTGGCCTCATTGCCAGCGGTCCATCAAAATAGATTGCCATTCAGTTTGCTACCATTTAAATAGTTGTGTGAAAACAGCTAACCAACAAAAACTTTGACTCCACCTAAACCAGGGAGACGATGCCGAACCCCTATTATTAGACGATATGAAATTCTTTGTCCTCCCATTAAGCTCTGGATCATGTCCTTCATTAACGAACATTTGCTCATATCAATTCCATAGCTCGCTAGCAACTTGTTCAGTTTTTTGCGTCAACTATTTAATCACCTTTGTAACTCCTTTGAGCCCTAGATAAGTAACTGTTCCTATGTCAAGTCGAGCACAAAAGTAACACGTCTAGGATTCTGTTTCCCTAAATACTTAATGATCGATCCTACATTCAAGGTCTGTACTCTAAGAACTATCAATGAGATTATTTAAGTAATGATTACTGCACATTGGCCATCATAAGTAAGCGCACAAGGCTTTTTAAACAAGGGTGATTCTTTGGCTTTTTGGATGAAGGCACATAAGCTTTTAGCAAATAACTCTATTTTGACCCATTCAAGATATTAGATAAACCAAATGACCAATTTGCAATTTTATGAAGTCAACAAGAGCTATCTCTAATTGATTACAGAAAGGAACTGGTGGAATTTTAGGTGAAAAAAAGCATATTTAGTGCTTAATAGATGTCATACCAACAGTTAATGGATCAATAGCCTTTCTTTTTCTTATCAGCCCATATCACACTCTCTCAGGATTTCACTATAAACTTCCTTGTAGCCTATTTCCATGTAGACATGGACGAATTCCCGGTGTTTCCTTTCAACTTTAGCTCACCCCAGATGGTTACTGTCTTTTCTTAACAGATTAACGGGTTGATTGGATGGGTAATTAAAGGTTTTTTATTTATATTAAAAAGTTAACCTAAATAAGCACTTCATAAGGCAATCCCATGTAGAGTATTCCTTCTTTTAGCTATATCACAAATCGTTTAATCACTACATATGTGTTTACGACCAATGTGACATAGATTACATCATGATTCTGTGCGTTTTATTATCATTTTATAATAATGGCAAATAAGAATGATTTAATAAATGCAATATAAAGAAGCCTTAACCCTCGAAGCCATGTTAAGACTGCCATCTTGGATGAAGTTTCATTAATGTCCAAATAGACTCTTAACCACATGTTTTGCAACCCTATCTAAGGAGTCCTAATGTCCAAACAAATGCTCCCCCCCCCCCCCCCCATACCTAAAATCACTGATAAGCATTAACCCAATATTACAAACCAATTATAAATCATTAAGGCATTGGACCTACTAAATTGAATTTTGGGGATATTAAGGGTTTGCTGATGTACCAATCTTGTGTTTGAGATTAGCAACTTAGACTGCAGCCTAAGGGCCTGTTTGGAGTTGCTTAATAAAGCTGCTTATATGGGACTAATGCATGACACACTTTTTCTTCCAATGACTCGTCATTAAACAACACAACAACAATGAAAAAATATGCTTTAAAACATAGAATTAAAAAAACCAAACATAAAAAGATAATAAAAAAATATGTATCGAACCCCTTTTTTCACATAGGTTCTCCATTGTTAACCAAAATCCTAGCTCATATGCTTTCCTCAAACAATCCCAAACACCCACCTAATATGCCCCAATTCGTAAACAGCCTTATAAGTTGGTATTCTCATAAACAATCACAAACATCACACGTTTTTAAATCACTTCGATTTCAAACATTTAGGGCTCCAAAGAGGAGTTTGCTTTACATTCTTGACTTAATGATTTTCAAAAAATTCAACCATCACACACATTTTAGATCCCTCACGGTCTTGTCCTATTTTGAACCCAATATTATCACCATGTGAACAAAAACAAAAATTAAACCATCAAACTTAACTAAAATCAAAAAAGTGAGGAGCTAAAGGAGTGCACATCTCATTTAACTCTAATATCCTTTGTATTCTTTTGGGGTGAACTTTCGTGGGGTAGATTGTTTGAGATTCATCTTAAAGGGTGAGGGTTGTTGTAATTGCCAAGAAAACTATAGCACTATTTCACATCATTCTTATTAAATACCTGCGATGATTGCACACATAAAGCGGTTTATTTTTTAAACACCTGAATACTCACCAAACAATAAATTTAGGGTTCGCTTAAAAAGAAGTCACCACCTTGCATTCGCACTTAAGCCATTTAATGCGATACTGAACCATTAAATTATTGGGGTTGTATCTTTTATTATAATAGATTAAAAATATGTCATGATGGTCTACTTATATAAGTATTTCTTTTCCCTTTTGCTAGTAATTATGGCGCGAACCTTTATCACTAGGACCGGGGTGGTTTTTTGTTTGAGCTTTCCTGTGGATGAGCGGAGCCGCATCCAGCCTTATGATTTCTTCGCCGTGTCCGACCGAACCGTCTACCAGGATATGTTACGGTATCCCAATAACCAACAACAATGGGTTGGATTGAGGCAGATGTGCCAATTATTCGGATCCGTGGAAGACGAGCCGATGGTTGGCATAATTAGTTGACGATATCTGCTGAGTCGATAGTCGTAGGACGGAAGAGCAAGGCTGATCGCATTCAAGTGTATTGGTATGGATGTAGGACATTGCCATGTTGTTTTGGTGAATGAATGATTTTGGGGATGATGACCTCTGAGGCGATTCAACATAGGAGGAGGTGTCTGCGGACGTAAATGACGGAGTGGCTGATGGCTCACCGTCACACCTACCTCCGATGCCAGGGGTGCCACTCCCCAATCCGGCAGGCTCTCGAGGAAGGATGGTCCATAACACTGATGAGCTGATGGCGGAAGTCTTTCACCCCACCACCACGCATCTGGACTTCCTGACCTCCATCAGTGATCAAGGATTTGGAGTTGCACGTTTTGTGGTTAATCTAAAGTTTACGAACCACGGACAACTTGTAAAGAAGTTGATCCGGAGAGTGTATTGCTGATCGGTAGCAGCATACTGGTTTTACTATCAGGCGGAGATTGGCTACCCAGGGTTGCCTGCTATTTGAGGGAAGGTGCCAGGGTTGATGCGTCCCTAGATCCGTTTATGTGGCTGATAGACTTGAGCACGGTTGGCCCCATCTTGTTTGAGCGACCTTAAGGGTCAGCAGACCTGCGACCTAGAGAGATGCTCCTGCGTGTAGCAGAGAGTTATATGCACCAGATTCCATTGCAACTGCAGACTATGGTTTTCGAGATGAGCAGACCGTCTGAGAGCACATTTGATGCCAGTGCCATTTTTCTGGGGATTGGCTATAGGCGACTTGCTGAGCTGGCTGTGACCGACACCATCTGGACCTCAGTAGTCATTTTGGTTAGTTTTTTATTTGCATTTTTTGAATTAGATTATTACCATTTGTATAGTCACTAAACTGCTAGTGCCAGTTAGTGAGGTCATGCTGCCGGGTGCATTTTGTTTTTGTAAACACCGCAGCCAATCGGATATGTTACGATTCCTGTGTTAGAAACTTAGAATTATCATGATTGGATGTATCGGTCTTGGAACCAAAGATGGTAACTTTTGGGGGATTTTGGTTGTACGTGTTGTGACAATCGCGATTTAGCGAGGTTAGTTTAACCGTTAGTGTTAACTTGCCTAGTCTTCTGAGTTTGGAATTATGTGCGTAAGTCATTTTGATGTTATATGTTATATGGCATATGTGTTATTATATGAGTATATGATGGTGGAAATGAATGATTTAGTCATTTCGTTTCGTATGTGATGATGATTTCGGAAGTATAGTGATTGTCATTATTTTATCGTCGATAAAATTAATAAAGTGTGAATCGTTAATTTCGAGTTGAAAATTCAACTGATGTTGAAGGCTTTGTTAAATTTTTTTTATGACTTGGTAATCTAATAAAATTAACTTTGAGAAATAATGATTAAGTAGTTAAAAGTGTTTTTATTTGAATAGGTATGTATTTATTTAGGTTTAAGGATAAGTAATTAGTAAATATTTTTGCTATTAGTAATACAAAAATATTATAAAATATATGGTAATGGGGGGAGAAAGAAATCTTGTATCATAAATATTACTAATATATATATATATATATACTTTATATTTTTATATATATTTATATATATTATATTTTATATATACTATATCTATATTTAATATATATATAGGGTGTTGTGTTGGATCGGTTTATGGAAAGAAAAGGGGAGCCCAAATCCAAGTCCAACACAAATCAGTAATATTATTAAAACAAAATAAATATGTATTATTATTTTCTTATTCATCTGAGTCGAACCATAACTAAAACCTAGCCACCATTTTTTTTGAAGCTTCAAAGATCAAGGTTATATCATCTTTCTCAAATATAAAACTATGCCAAATCTTTATTCTAGTAATCAAATCTATCTTTAATTATTGTATTAATTATGTAACAATTGAGATGATGGAATAATTAGGGTTCATAAATTTTTTGTAAATTAATGATATAAAACTATATAGGAGTGTTCGGGATTCGATTTAGAGCATGTTGGTGTAAACGGTTTAGTTTAGAACGCGTTAGATTGAAAGTTAAGGTTTGGCAGAATTATAGGTCGTGTTGATTGAATGATATCTCAATGACAAAAACGAGTTTTGGGTTGAATCTTGTGCCTAAATTGAAGTTCAGAGAGTCTAGTTTCCAAAACGTCCGGCCCCGAAAGGTTTTAAGGTCGGAAAGTTAGCCAAATAATTTTTGCAAGAAAAGTTGTCAAAACAGTAAATTCGGGTCAGATTTGGGTCTGATTTCGGAGAGTAAAACCCCTACTTAAAGTTGAATTGAGGTTACCCAAAAATCAAAGGTCATGTTTTATGTGTCTAATAACTCTAGCTCAAAACACAAGTATTAAATCATTGTCTAAGTATTTTTAGAAAAATCAAACTTTTTGGTGTGCGTTCAGATCCGAATTTGAGTACTTTGTGATGTTGAATTTTTATAAAATAGTTAGGCTTAATATTATTTTTCTAAAAAATCATAGTAGTTCATAACCCATTAGGAAGGTAGAGAATGAAAGGGAAAAAATTAATTTGGTGATTTAGTATTTTATTTGTGGTCATAAAATGACTAAAAATGACTACAAAATTCTGCCAAAAAATTAGAAAATAAGAATAAATGATTAAAGGTATTTAGAGTATATGTAAGTTATGGAAAGTATGGTAAGGGGTTTATAATCATAATATAAACCTAGTAGTCCATCAATTGATAGTTACATCATCTTGGGCATTTAGCCTAATCGCGTGTAACATGGGTTTTATTTGTGTTTAGTTGATTTCAAAAATATTGTGAAGTAGCTGTGTATCAAGTGAGTTTCATAGTCCCTCTTTTTACATTGTTTTTAATCCAACCAGACTCGGGCGAATGATAAAGCCAAATACATGAGGTGACCGAGTCTTTTTCATAATCCTAACAATCTCCCCCTAAGGGAGGTCACCCCAGAAAATGCATTATGAATTCTAGCATTCTACTTCATTGACCTTCTGTCTGTAGCTCGAAGTCTTTGATTCTTCAATCTTTGATGTCCTTGTACATTATGTAGTGAACTTTGAGATTTGTCCCTTAGGCTTGTGCGATCTTTGAGCTTTCTTTGAGATCATCATCCATCTTAAATCTCTTGATCATCCTTGTTGGGTAGCATTACCTTCATGTGACGTTGTGACTTTCGGACCGGCATGCTCATACTTTTCTTGATCATGACATTACTTATCAGAGTAGCTTAAAAGTTTGAATTGTGTCGTAAACCTATGACTCTCACCAACCTTTGTGTTGACGTTTTAAGCATCATTTTCATTGACATCATGAGTAAAGTGAAGTTAGAAGATTGGCTAGTGAACCATAGTCTTTGCATGCGAGTTTCCCTAGTTTCATTATGCTTGTTTTGAGTTGATTCTATGATTGTTTTGGTTTTGGATATTTAGTATGTCTTTTGTATGAGTGACTCTTTTTGACCTCAATACAAGACCCTTTCTTGTGTTTGGGTATTGTCATGACACTTTGTGACCATTTTATGCTTGATAATGAATTTAGTTCACTATTGTTGACACACATTATATTGTGAGATATCCATTTCTCGTTACGTCCCTTGTTTCCGCTTGGCGTAGTTGGACAAGCTTCCTTACAGCTCGATTAGTATCCTAGCACCTTATCCTGTGCATTACCTAAATAAATGCAAGAAAGACTAAAACCAAAAGCATAAACCTGGATAAAAGCACAATAGCACAAAATATACAAAACTTAACAAAATAAACCTAACTAACTTTTGAAGGACTTACGGTTGCTATTTTTAGAGTAGCAACAAGCCATTTATACTACTGTGGTGGCCCAAGAGGACTAGTGAAGTCACATGAGGGTTTCCAGAGAATATACCCTAAAAAATTCATTTACCACTAATCACGAATTTAAGAAATTCAAACAATTTAATGATTTGCAAAAAGGGATTATGGCGTAACCAAGGATTGGGTTACGCCGTAATCATGTGGATGGCCATTTAATTTTTTTTGATTAAGTTCAGTTACGCCGTAACCAAGAAGGGATTATGCACAACTTTTAAGATCACGCGTAACTAAAAATCTTACGCCGTAATGTGCTGCCATGGCACAATGTATACCACATAATGACAAAGAAAGGACTTTGAAATTCGCCCCCTTTGCTGTTAGAACCACTACAAAACCACATAATATAATAATACAAAACCTACAAATGCAAAACTAATTAAAAGGATAGGACTTTTGTTATTTAAAGAGTCGTTAAGTTTCGACTCTAGCCTCCATCACAGGCTACTTGGACATCTCCACCCATGTCAATCTTCATGTCTCTTACCTGTTCATATTGCTTATCCGACACACTAACAACAACGTGCCTCAAAAGTGAAATAAATAGGAGCATACATTTTTGGCAAACACTTGACTCATAAACACCACATGAATAAAACATTAAGGTTGACAGACTTAATATTAAAACAGAGGTGGTATTAGAAAATATTTTTAAATGTTCAAGCATTGCCTAAACTATTTTTGGTGTTTTAGACCTTGTTCAGAGATATGTCGCAACAAGCACTACCAAGAAAAATGGTTTTTATTTTTTACGCCATACACAATCTAAATGTCTTTATATTTCACATACTGTTACGAGCCGTAACCAAAAATGACTGTTAATGCATAACAACATCATTCAATCATGAAAAAACATTCAGAAAAGCAGAAGAACAGAAGGTTCCAGCCACTAACACAGCACAAACAAACACATATCAATCAAACAATTAAAAACAATAAAAACCGTTCCTCGGCAGCGACGCCAAAAACTTGATGTGCGATTTCCTTTAACAGAAACTACGTCAGGTTTTACATTTATAAAACCCTAACTACCTTGACTATTCCTATGCACTAAAGAGTAGTGTACCCTATCGTGTATAGTGTAGTGATTGGGTACGTGCAATTGCCGACCCAAATACGGTTTTTGTTGTCTCTAATTTAGTCTAACTGGTATTATTAAATCTACCTAAGAAGCAATAAAGAAAGCATTTGGAATTTTAGTAGAAAAATTGTAGGGAGCTTGGTGGGTAGCTGCTATTAGAAAAGGAAATGTAAAGTGGTGAAAACTATGAATGATTAACGCATTAATTATGATCTCAATGCAATGTCTAAATCGCAACCTTAGATAGAGGACTCACATCATTAGTTCAAGTTTGTATTTGAAACCAACCTATGATCTACGAGAGGAATGGACACACAAGTAGAAGTAAACAATT
The DNA here is from genome assembly GCA_026074375.1 of Tanacetum coccineum. Taxonomy (NCBI): domain Eukaryota; kingdom Viridiplantae; phylum Streptophyta; class Magnoliopsida; order Asterales; family Asteraceae; genus Tanacetum; species Tanacetum coccineum. Next base: position 53,378 of record BQNB010000505.1, on the reverse strand, counting down.
CTCAGAAAACAGTTAATAAGTGATTCATTTAACTTATGAGACATGCTTTAATCTAATAGGTGGTCTCCTATTAGCTTGCATTCCTTAACTAAATATTTAATGATAATGGCTCACCTAATGGGTAAAGGTTGAACAACTACAAGGAATTTGGTCTCTGTTAATCAATCATAACGGCCAAGTCTTTGAGATCATAATAGATCCTGACTGCGCAAACCTTAATCAAAACTTAGACAGGCACACAAGGTTCTAAAAGCATACTACATGAATTATAATGGAAGCAATTAAGACAATAAGATCATAAAAGATAGTCAATAAATTAAATGCCAAAATATAAACAATAAAACATAACAAATAATCATATCATCAACAACTTAAATTGCTAGATCCAAATAAAACAAAATAATTATTAAAGCCCCTGGACACGTGTTTTCCGTCTAGGCCCCATTTGGGGGTGTGACAATTTCTTTTTTGGATTTCATTTGTAGAATTAAAGAGTTTCATATGAAGCTAATTGATGTAATTTGTGTAGATTTTTACTTTTGATGTTTGCAACAACAGATCTGGGATTTTGGAGAAGATGCTTCGGTATTTGAGTATAAAAACGGGTTAAAAATATATCGTGGAAAAACTCAACAAAAGTCAAATACCACATGGACTAAAATTAATTAGGTGGAAATTATGAAAATTATGTTTCTTATATTTACCAGTACTAACAAGTTTGGATGGTGATAATGAGAGTATATATTCCATTTTGTCTAGGTCGGGAAATTTGTGACAGTACGTTGGTAATTTATAGCTTTAACCCAAACTAGAAAGTCCAAGACCACCATATTTCTTGGAAGCTAAGACCTTATTCTAACTAATCCATGCCTTTTTTCTTTCCGACCCGTCCACTCCATTAAAAAATTTCTTCTAATTGATTCCAAGAGCATTAACACTCCTGGAGGAACTTTAAAGATAGACATATGGTATAAAGAAATGGATGTTAGAACCGATTTATTTAAAGTAAGTCGACCACCTATTGAAAGGGTTTTAAGCTTCCATTCGGATAGGCGAGATGATACTTTAGCAACCACGTCATCCCTGTATTTTATTCTAGACATCGCACCACCAACCTTAACTCCAAGATGAACAAAAGGAGTGGTAAAAATCAAACAACCCATACTTGTGGTTGATGCGTTGACTTCTTCTAGACGAGTGGCAATTCCCATAAGTTTACTTTTATGAAAGTTTATTTTTAGACCCGAAGCCAAGTGGAAACACTTCAAGACATTAACAATGGTGAGTGTATTCAAGGAGTTTCATTTACCAATGAAGATAGCATCATTCGCAAAGAAAAGGTGAGAAAGTGTCAACGAGCTATCAATAGGAATACCCGAGAACAAACATGCATTCGTATCTTTAAAAAAAGATAAATGCAAACTTTCCATTATCAAGATAAATAGAAGGGAGATAAAGGATCCCCTTGTTTCAAACCCTTGTGAAATTGGAATTCTGATGTAGGGCTTCCATTGACGAGAACCGATCCTATGGCGGAGTTGAGACAACCATTTATCCAACCTCGCCACTTATCACCAAAACCAAACATCATTAAAATATCTTGTAAGTAATCACACCGTATAGAGTCGAATGTCTTTTCAAAATCGACTTTAAAGACCATAGCTTTAAACTTCTTATGCTTGCACCACGAAGAAGTTCATTAAGAATAAATGGACCGTCAAGAATTTGGCGGTTGGAAACAAAAGCTGATTGGACGTCACTAATAAGACCCGAGATGACAAAGCTAAGTCTATTAGCTAAAATCTTGGCAATAATTTTATAAAGCTTCCAATTAAACTTATAGTACGATAATCTTTAATGACTTTTGCATCATGAATCTTAGGAATTAAAGCAATGAAAGAAAAATTACATCCTGGGGGAAAAGTACTTGAAGCAAAAAATTCTTTAACGGCTGCCACAATATCATGTTTTAAAAGCTTCCAATATCTACGAAAGAACTCAAAAGTGAAGCCATCAGGACCAATGGTTTATTCATTCCACAGTCCCAAACCGCACTCTTTTTCTCCTCATTAGAGACGTTTCTTTCGAGATCAACTTGTTGCTCCAACGATAACCTATTAGTGAACTGATCAACGAAGCAAATACGAGGGGAGACGGGTGAGGAGAATTGAGTAGAAATGTATTTTAGGAACACACTTTTCACAGCCAACATATCAACAATCCACTCGCCATCAACAAGGGTCCCACGAATAGCTAACTGAGAACATTTACTATTAAGAATTCCATGAAAGAACTTTGTATTCTCATCACCTTGTGATTCGTTCAATATTATACATATAATATAGGCAAACAATTAACCAAATACCCTTAGCCAAGGATTGGTTAAGAATTCACAAAATAAAATATATATGTAACCGGAAGTTTGATTTCCCGGGTCGTTATGTCCCAACGAGGTGTGCAATGGAGAATCGAATAACGGATTGATAATTGATGTTTGAATATGACAAGATTATAATTGGTTTTTCTATTACTACAATTAAAAATGCAAAAACGATTAAAGAAAACCTAAAAACGAAAGCTAGAATGATTTAAATCTAAAAACGTAGACGAAAACGTAAAAACGCGAGTTCTAAAAACCTAAATTATTCAATTTTAATTCCTAAATGAATTTTTCACTTTTAATGGGTCCTAAGTGACTAAAAACGAAGTTTAAAAAAAACTAGATCGAAAATGGAGTTGATTAAGACTAAAAACGAGTCAAAACAAGAACGGGAACGAATCCCGTTCTTTAAAAAGTGAAACTTTGCAAAAATGACCCTACAAATGTAAATTTATTTTTCCTAGAAAATATACAATAAAAGAAAATTTTTAAAAAAAGATTTGTATTTTTCTGATTATTATTTTATTTTTTATGAATTTTTTAAGTTTTTAATGAAAATAAATTATAAAAAATACTAAATGTTTATAAAAAAATCTGAAAAATTCAGGGAAATTAAATAAAGCTACAAGGAATCTAAGAAAAATAAAAAGAAAGAACCAACTTATTTTGGGCCAAAAAGGCCTTAAGTTTGTTTTGGTTGCAAAGCTTAACGCAAAAGACCCAAGGGCGCTGTTGGTAGTAGGAGTTGTGTTAAAATTGTTGGTTGAGGGAGGTAGAGGTCCCGAGTTCGAGCCCTAGCTCACTTGGGGCTTCCCTCCTTCCCAACAGTTTTTGTTTTTGCAATTTTTTTTACACTTTTATAAAACACACAAAAATAAGCATATTCCAAAACTATGACTTTTTATAAAAGCTACTGAATAAGCTGGAAAAAGCAAAAACAAACAGACAGATGGGCTTTTAAGCTTAATGGCTTATATTTTTCTTTTTTTGGATTTGAAAAAGCTCAAAAAGGCAAACTAGCTAAGAACTTTAACTCTACTAATTGCAATAAGCAAATGCAGGTTGAAATAAGCAAAATTGAAAGAAAAAATAAGCTAAGAATAGCTTATTTGCTATCTGAACCAAAAAATGGTATGCAAATAGACAAATGGTTGACTTTGGGCTTATTTTTAAGCCACTAAACAAACACTTGAGGCTTAATGACTTATTAAACTAAAAAGCATGGCCAAAACTCTATACAAAACAACTATCAAAAAGAATTTTGAAAGAAAAATAAGCAAGGAAAAGCTACTAGAAAAAACTAGGACAGACAGATTGCTTAAATGCACAAAAGGCACAAACAACTTTTCTTTTTTTGTTTTTAGACAAATTAAGCTAAAGAAAAAGGGAAATAAGCAATCACAACCACATAAGCATACACAATAAGCACATAAGAACAAAAAAAACAAATTTAAAAACACCAAATAAGCCAGAAATTGGCTTATTAACTCAACAATACCAACTTTAAGAGTTAGTACTGCTAGTTGAAATCTTAGTGCTACTAAGCTAGAAAAAAAGTCAAAATAAGCACAATGCAGTTTGAAATAAGCAAACAAAGGACTTAGACTATCCTAATAAGCATACATGACCTAAACCAAGCAAATAAAACAGACAGAAAACCCTAAATAAGCCAATAAGCCAAGAGGATCAAACTCAAGTCCAAACAGCCTTGAGACCCACCTAAGGGCTTAAAATTAAGCTACTTAAAGGGATCTAATGGGGATGAGGCTTATTGGAGCTTAAAGACAAACTTGTTGGCTACTTAAATAAGCAAAAGATAAAAGTCTCAAGCCTAAATAAGCAACAAAAGAGGGCTAGTGAAACTACACTTTGCACCAGGGGAGGTGTTTTTGGCAGACCCAAAGGGCTGTTTGCAGTCCTAGAAATAAGACACCAAATAAGTTCAAATAAGAAAACTAAGCTAAAACAGATTGAGACAAGCTCCTAATGAGCTTGTGCTCAAAATTTCACAAGCTAAAAACATGTTTAAGGGACTGAAAATTGAAAATCAAAAAGGCTATATTTTAAACTATGAAAATGATGACTCTAAGAGTGACAGATTTTTAACTAGGCTAAGCTAACCACAATGACACTTTGACTAATCTATTTTGACACAAAAATGAACACAAAACCAGACTCAAAAGCTTACTTAAGCAAGCTTAACCACTCAAGCCCTTTGAATCAAGTCTGCTACCACAGATTCAAAGGGTTTGAATGTTAAAACCTTAAAACCAATTTTTAACTTTAAAAACTTTATAGAAACTGACTTTTAATAACTTAAAAAGGTAATATAATCTGGCCAAGTTGACCCAAGGGGTTTTGACACCAATTTGACCCACTTTGGGTCTTAACCCAAACACCCCTTTATCTTGCAAAAAGGCTATTTTAAGCTATAAAGAACACCAATAAGCAAAAACAGTGCAAGCATAAGTCATTTAAAGATAGAATAAGCAATCATGATCAAAAATAAGCACAGAAATAAGCAGATAATGAGATGACAAGCAATAAGCAATGAAAAAGGTGAAATTAAGTCTAACCTTGATCCTAGCTTAGCAAGGATCAAATAAGCTTTAGAAAGCTTAAGTCTACAAGCTCTAGCTTATAAATAAGCTAGTAAATAAGCCCATAAGCCCATCCGTTTCTGGCTTATCTTCCAGTGGCTTATTTTGTTTTGGTTTTTGAAGTGATTTTTTAGAAGAAGGCTTAAACCCTTTTAAGTTATGAGAAAACTTAAAGGATATAAGCAAAAACAGCCATAGTTAGTGACAAGAGCTTATTAAAGCTTTTTAAACTATTCAACAACAATAAAATCTGAAACTTAAAAACAGAATTTTAGAACTAAAAACCTCAAATTTTTCATTAATTCTGAAAAAGTTACAAGACTTGGAATTTAAAAGACAATAAGCAATAAGTTAACTAAAATAAGCTGCAAAGAAAATTAGATGCCTCTTAAGGGCTTACAAATGGTCCTATTTATAGCTAAAGATCTTCAAACTTGGTTCTTCCAGCTGTGCTTCCTTTGTGAGAGCAAACAAAGGTGTTTTTGTTCTGTGAGTGAATTCCAAAGTCAATCTTAGCCATTGATAATCCCTTGTGCTTTCTTGATCTCATACCAGGCGTTGGATTGCATCTTGAAAGGTGTGGGATTGCCAACTTGGCAATGATACATGGGAAGGTGGTGGTAGTAGAGGTGAGGGCGAAGTTTTATCCATTGTGTAGTTGATGTTACAGGGTAAAGAGGGGAAGAAGAAACCGTGACTTGTTCTTGGGTTTTGTTGGGCGGGAAAAATTATTTTTGGGTAACAAGGTAAAGGTTTGGAGAAGAGGCAAGTTTGGCCCCTCAAGGATATAAGTGATGTTGCATCCTTAGTCCTTGTGGTGTATCGTTTATGAGGGGTTGGCAAAAATAACCCCTCATTGTTATATATGTAATTACACCGTGAGTCCTTTGCGGTATTAATCTTTGGAGAATTGGCAGAAATAACCCCTTAAAGATATATGTGGTCTTGCAAATTAAGTCCTTGTGGTATATAACTTTGGGATTTGGCAGGTTTGGCCCTTGAAGTTATAAATACCACTTTTGCACTTTAAGTCCTTGAAATCTATGTTTAAAGACATGGCAACTTCAGTCCCTGAAGTTATAAATTAACTTTGCTTTGACTTGACTTTGTCGGGGTTGACTTTGGCTTTGACTTTTTCTTCTTTTCACGCTCTTTTCATTCTCGTACTTGGCTTTGTCGTTTTTAGCTTTCTTTTTTTCCTTTTCTTGAATATCCGTTTCCTGCACAATTCAAATGCAAAACATACAAATACAATGTATTTTTTGTACGTTTTTAGTCATTTAAGTCCGTTTTTAATAAGACCCAAGAATCTCAATCCCCCCGCGACTAATAACCTCTAAAGTAGCTAAGTGTTCCGTCAAGGGAAACTAAGGAAATCATTAGCTTCGCAAGTACCCTTTCCGTTTTCACATCAACCATTTTTTATATTTACACTTCAACTATCCCTAATTTCTTTTTAGATTTTTTTCCTTTTTCTTTTCTCAACTAACTAACATGTTCGGACTTCCTTTATTTATCAACACTGGGATCATAGTAATGGAAGCGCCCATTAGAAAGTACTATGGATGTCCTGACGGATAAATTCATCGTTCCTGATTTTTTTCACTAGTCCACCAACTAAGCGAAAAAAGAAATAACCGCTGAGCTCAAGTATAGATGCTAACACTAATTATAGACGTATGACTTGTCAACTTTCCGCCCCAACCAATTTATTCAATTCAGAGTGATTATGCTTTATTTTTAAGTTAAATTTATGATCGACAATTTTAGAAAGTAAGTATAGTTTATGTTGCATGAACGATAAATCTGAAGAAAAATCTGGGGAAAAGACTAGATCACCCACCAACCAGCATATTCTCGATAGATCCCAGCCGAGTTCGACTTAGGTTATCAGGTTGAGACCCCACAGGAGAATGTTCGCAATGTAATAGCGGGATACTCCACCCTTTTAGGCCGAATTTCTTAGATTTACCGCTAAATAAACAATACTACTCAAAGTACGCAAACATCAAAAATTTAATGATCTCATTGGTGAGACTATTCCATGTAGCGACCTTTCTTCTCGGAACGTCCCAGCCTCATCAGCTAAGTGCCCAGGTTTTTGACACCCCACGGAGAATACTTAATCGAAATAATCTACCAACGGCAACCAACAACTTTTAAAGTCTTAAGGCAAGTTATTCTTAGTTCAAAATTATACTTGAGTTTAGAAAAAGAAATCTTAATCATTGAATTTTCATTTATTGCTATATACTATACTACAGTCATCATTTACATGACTACAACATCGGCCACGCCTCCGACAAGATGTAGTGACTTAGTTTGACGACGGTTTCTTATTCATAACACTTACGAATGCACTTTGGCATTTATTATCTCACTATGGGCTTTGTTTTGAAGACTGCAACATCGGTTGTGAGCCATCAAGATGCAGTAAACCTTTATCAGCCCACAGTTTATATTATTTATTTTTTTCATTTTTTCATCATTTTTTTCATTTTTTTTTGCAACATATTTTCCGTAATAGAGAAAAATTCGTTTTAGAAACTCAAGTATCAGGCTGAACTAAGATGAATATTTTCGTTTCCAAAAGAGCTTCTTTTTAGAAAACGCCGGTTTAAAGTTAAAGCAAAATTAAGCACGTTTATTAGTCAGGTTAAGAGCTTCTGGGAGAAAAAGCGACAAGTTACACTTATAAGCTTTTAAGATTTCCAAATAATCCTTGTTTAGCATCCTACTTGTAAATAACACTATCATTTCTCGTTCTTCGCAAATTTAAAATCCCTAATAAAAGGATCCGCGAATGCTTAGCCTAATAAACTTTCGTTTATTAAATGGTTAAGGGACAAAGCTAGGGCTCAACACGCCCGATCGAGTCAAAATTTATTCTCATTCTACCCATTGGGAAAGTCAAAACTGTGACAAAACACTTATTTTATTTTTGAAAATTTTTAAATTTTTTTCATTTTTTTGGTATTTTTGCAAAAAATTTGGTGGTAAAAAACAGGATTACGTGACAACAACGGCTGCAGGAAAAAATCAAATCGAAGATCCCCCATACTAGAACTAAACATCGTCCTTGATGTTTTAAAAGGGGTACCTACGTAAATCTAAGATTTGGATAAAACGTTAGTCGATTAGATTTGGATATTGGATTCCCAAAATGAAGCTGAGGATGTGAAACTCTTGTGGATGAAGGGTAAAACTGCGAGCACGAGAGTCTTCACAATCCGGGAAATCCTGGACATACAACACAAAACACACAAAACATGGACAAAACACGGGTAATGGAAGAGGTAAGCCTCCTCACACAAAAACACTTATTCATTACTACATAATACTACTACTGATAAGCATGGGGTGCCTCCCACGAAGCGCTTGTTTAAGGTTAAAATTAAATTTTTTTTCGAAATTAATTTTTTTTTTAAATTTTGGTTAAATTTAAAAAAAAAAAAAATTCGAAATTAATTTCTAAAAAAATTTTTCGAAAATTTCGAAATTAAATTTTTTTCGAAAAATTTCGAAATTAATTTCTAAAAAATTAAAAAAAAAAAAATTAATTTCGAAATTTTTTTTTTAAATTTAACCAAAATTTTCTTTTAAAAAATTTTAATTTCGAAAAAAAATATAATTTTAAAAAAAATTTAACCAAGCATTTAAAAAAAAATTAATTCAGAAAAAAAATTAGGTTTCCCACCCCCCCCCCCCATCTACTCGGGGGGGGGGGGGGGGGGGGGGTGGGTGTCCCCCGGAAAAAATTTTATTTTTGAAAAAAAGTGTAATTTTGAAAAAAATTCTAATTTTTTTTTTTAAAATAATTTTTTTTTTTAAAATTGGCAAATCGCTAAAAGGTACTACATCTGATAAAGGACAAATGATGCAACATAAAATTAACATCGTTAAAATAACATGAAAACTTGTAATTGCCTAACATTGCAACCAAAAACATAAGATGGATACCTAAATGAGAAAAAAAAAAGGATTGGTACCTTATTGGAACCATTGGACTTAAGATGATACCTTTTTATGCATTTGGCCCTTTATTTTTTAAAATTTATTTAATATTTTATATTTTTTGGTATTTTTGCAAAAATTTGGTGGTAAAAACGAGATTACGTGACAACAACGGCTGCAGGCAAAACAATCGAAGATCCGAAGATTCCCCCCATACTAGAACTAAACATCGTCCTCGATGTTTTAAAAGGGGTACCTACGTAAATCTAAGGCCGTTTATTAAGTGTGCCAAAAGATAAAACGTTAGTCGATTAGATTAGGATATCGGATTCCCAAAATGAAGCTGAGGATGTGAAGCTCGAGTGAAGGACAAAACCGAGAGTCTTCACAATCCGGGAAATCCTGGACAATAAACCACAAAACACAAAACACGGGTAATGGAAGAGGCGAGCCTCCTCACACAAAAACACTTATTCATTACTACATAATACTACTACTGATAAGCTTTGGGGTCCTCCCCGAAGCACTTTTTTTAGGTCACTATGCTTTGACCGCTCCCCAATTTATGGTCCCATGGGGAACGTCTGGAGATCCGGGACTACCAATTATGGTACGTCCCCTCCAAAGTAGTGCTTCAAACGATGACCATTCACTTTGAAATTTGGCCTGGAGTTTTGGGATAACTCGACAGTGCCATATGGAAAAACTTGGGTTACAGTGAATGGTCCACTCCAGCGGGTCTTAAGCTTGCCCAAGAAAATCTTCAATCTATAGTTAAAGAGGATGACTCGATCACCGACGTTGAAAACGCGATTTTTGATCTTAGAGTCATGGATTCTTTTTCTTTTCTCTTTATAGATCAAAGAGTTTTCATAGGCATGATCACGAAGTTCATTTAGCTCATTGAGTTGAACCTTCCGGTGATCGCCCGCGGTCATTAGGTCAAAGTTTGCATGTTTTAAAGCCCAATAGGCTTTGTGCTCGAGCTCAATCGGAAGATGACATGCCTTCCCGTACACTAGCTTGTATGGAGTACACCCGATGGGTGTTTTGTAAGCTGTGCGGAAGGCCCAAAGTGCGTCATCTAGTTTATCCGACCAAGAGGCACGGTTTTCGCCTATGGTCCTTTCAAGAATTCTTTTCAAACCACGATTGGATACCTCAACTTGCCCACTTATTTGTGGGTGATATGCGGTGGAGAGACGATGAGTGACTCCGTATTTAAGCATGACCTTTGCAAATTGGTCATTGCAAAAATGGGTTCCGCGATCACTTATGATTGCACGAGGGGCACCGAATCTGGCGAAGAGAGATTTGAGAAATTTGCAAACAACTCGGGCGTCATTGGTGGGGAGCGCTTTCGCTTCAACCCATTTTGACAAGTAATCGACGGCCACGAGTATATATTTGTTCCCTCTTGAAGACGGGAACGGCCCCATGAAGTCAATGCCCTAAACGTCAAAGATTTCACAAACTTGGATGGAATTTTGAGGCATCTCATCACGTTGGAATTTTGAGTCAATGCCCCATGAAGTCAATGCCCCCACGAGTCGCAGTTTTTAACCAACTCGTGGGCATCTTTGTAAATCGTGGGCCAGAAGAAACCGGCATCAAAGACCTTTTTGGCAGTGAGATTTGCACCATGATGTCCCCCCGTAGGTCCATTGTTGCAAGCTTCGAGGATATCGAGAGCTTCCTTGTCGTGCACACACCGCCGGATCACTTGATCCGTACATATCTTAAACAAGAAGGGGTCATCCCAAAAGTAATGCTTGACATCTTTGAAAAACTTGTTTTTCTACTGAGACGACATCCCTTTGATCACAAAATTCCCCGCATGGTAGTTTGCAAAATCGGCAAACCATAGGGCATTATTATCACCACGAAAGGTAACCATCCCAAGTGTCTCGAGAGGAAATGTTTCCGTAATTTCCTTTTTCTCGAGCTCACTTTGATGGGGATTTTCAAGTCTAGAAAGGTGGTCGGCGGCGAGATTTTCTGCTCCTTTTTTATCACGGATAACAACATCAAATTCTTGGAGCAGCAAAATCCACCGGAGCAATCTTGGCTTAGCATCCTGCTTAGCAAGCAGGTACTTGAGAGCCGAATGGTCCGTATACACTATGCTTTTGGACAAGACAAGATATGGCCGGAATTTCTCGAAAGCATACACTACGGCAAGTAATTCTTTTTCCGTTGTAGTGTAATGTGCTTGAGCCTCGGTCATAGTTTTGCTTGCATAGTGTATCGGCTGGAAGTGCTTGGTCTTACGTTGCCCTAGGACTGCCCCAACAGCAAAATCACTTGCATCACACATGATTTCAAAGGGCAAGTCCCAATCGGGGGCAACTAGAATTGGAGCCTGGGTTAACTTCATTTTAAGGGTCTCAAATGCTTCGATGCATTCCTTCGAGAAGATAAACGGAGTTTCTTTTTCAAGGAGGTGGGTCATAGGCCGGGCGATTTTGGAAAAATCCTGAATAAATCGTCGGTAGAATCCGGCGTGACCGAGAAAACTGCGAATACCCTTCACGGTAGTGGGATGAGGCAATTTTGCAATGACATCAACTTTCGCCTTATCAACCTCAATCCCGGACTTAGAAATCTTGTGGCCAAGGACTATGCCTTCCTTAACCATAAAGTGGCACTTTTCCCAATTTAGCACAAGATTGGTGTCTTCACACCTTTGGAGCATTTTGTCTAAATGGGAAAGGCAAGAGGAGAAAGAATCCCCGAAAACCGAGAAATCATAAAGGGGGGGGGTGGGGGTTCAACCAAAAAAACCGAGAATCATCCATGAAGATTCATAGGTTTTTTCTCAATCATATCGTGAAAGTTTGCAACCATACACATGTGGAACGTGCACGGGCTTTGCATAACCAAAAGGCATGCGACGATAAGCAAAATGTCCGTAAGGGGCAGGTGAAGGTAGTCTTCTCCTTGATTCAAAGTGGGGTCAATCTGGATCTGAAAGTAGCAGGAGATTCGTCAAAAAGCAATGTACATTTTTTTGTTCCCCCGGGGCCCTTTAAAATCTTTCAAGCATCTGGTCCATAAAGGTAACGGGAAATGGTCTTTGTGAGTTGATCATTGAGTTTCGTTAATCGATGCAAACTCGCCATCCCGTAACCAAACCTAGTGGGTATCAATCATTTTTTCTTAATTTTTACTCACGGTTATGCATCCTTCTTGGGACACAATGAACCGGGATAACCAGGGACTGTCAGTGATAGGGTAATTTACCCTGCATCATGAAGTTTGTACCTCTCTTGATTAATAACCTCAATGGATTTTGGGGTTAAACACTTTCTCTGAGTTGACTACGGGTTTGGCATTTTCCTCCATCAAAATCTTATGGGTGCAAAACTGTGGATTTATTCCCTTAATATCATAAATCTTCCAAGCTATGGCACGTTTGTGTGACTTAAGAACCTTGATCAGGGCGGTTTTATCCTCATCTTTCAAGTTTTTAGCGATTTATGACGGGTAATTTGTCATCACCCTCCAAAAAAACGCATACTCAAGATGGGTGGTTAGTCTTTGAGTTCAGGTCGGAGGATTTACATGAAAGATTTAAACTTTATTCGGTCACTTAATTTCACAACTGGTGACGGTGGAGATTTGGGTCACTATTTATCACATACTTATCAATTCCTAAAGGTAAACAAGTATCTCCCTCAGAATAATAGATGCCATCAAACACACGGGTATTGAATCATCATGTTCAAGAAATTCATCGATCTCTTCCATTAGAAAATCACTTCCTCCGAAGGGAGTGAAAGAATGAGAGCGAGAATCGATCATAAGGTCCGAAGTAGAAGTGGGATTGCCACTTTCAGAAATTTCAAGTACTTCTTGAACATATTCTTCACAAGCAATGTCAATAATATCGATTCGGTTAACCGATTCAATGATATTGTAGGAGAGAGTTTTAGTATCAACAACTTTGAAGGTCACGGATTGGTCACCATGTCTAAGGGTCATTTGTTCACCGTGAACATCTATTAAGACACGTGCTGTCCTCAAGAAAGGTCTTCCTAAGATTAGGGGAGCCCGAGGCTCGGCAACGTAATCAACGACCACAAAATTGGAAGGAAAGAAGAACGTTCCAACTTTTACAAAAACATCCTCGGCGATGCTGGCTGGAGTTGAAATCGTTCGATCAGCAAGTTGAAGTATCATTCAGGTTTTGGTCAAAGCTGGGAGACTTAGTTCTTTCCAAATGGAGAGAGGCATTAGGTTGATGCTTGCACCGAGATCGGCAGAGATCAGCCAAGGCTAAGCATTCATTCAACCCGGAAAGACTCACGGTATAAAGAAATCTACCGGGGTCCTCCAAAGTTTTTTCTGGGAAACTTTTTATGGATTAACTGCTGAGTCAATTCTCGTTACACCGTGTTTTTATGTCAACTCAATTATCTTTATCTTTATCATATGAGGAGCTTCTAAACAATTGGAGTGCAAATTTGAGGGCATGTGTAGAGAGCGTTACCGCGGAACTTAGGCTCGAAATGGAAATCCGAAAAATCTCCATAAATTTTGGAAGCAGAAAGATCATCTTTTTCAACGGAGCTTCTCTCTGTTGCCCTTGAGTAAAGAAAAGTAAATGGCAAGTTGTTTTAGTCCTTTGAAGCTACCAACAACGGGCTCACCAATTTGGTCATTAGTTTGGACCACCGGAGGTTGGATGTTTTCGGTGCTTGGTTGCACCGTATCCTTTGTCACCTCGGGTTCATTTTCCATCTCTTTAGGAAGAGAAGAAATTTGAGGTCCATTATAGGAAACACCGCTTCGGGTAGTGATTGCTTTCACATCACCTTTCGGGTTAGCAATGGTGTTGCTTGGAAGAGAACCCGAGCCCGAAGTAGAAGCGGTATTACTATTCACGAATTTGGTGATCAGGTCCGTTATATTTGCCATTTGATTTTGCATATTTTGCATAACCGCGTCATTAGCTTTGACGTAGTTATCAAAATCGGACTTAGACACACCTGGTGCTGGAGGAGCTGGAGCGGGAGCTTGGTAAGGTGGAGCTTGAAAAGTCGGGGGTTGATTAATCTGGGGTTGGTAAACTTGTCCTTGATTGAAATTATTACCCCGATTTTGGTTAAAATTGTTCCCCCGATTTTGGTTGAAATTGATCCCCCGATTTTGGTTGTTTTGATGGTTTTGCATAGGAGGAAAACCGGGAGGTCGAATTTGGTTTGCAACCATCTGAGGTCGGTAACTGGCATTCCCTTGGTTGTAGTTAACTGCGGCGGCTTGTGACACGTACTCTTGAATATTGTCACGATAAACGTTGCCATCGGTGGCTGGACAATTTTGGTAAGAATGACCACCCCCGCAAGTTACACAACTTTGCTCGACCGCTTTTACGGGAGCGGGAGCTGGAGTTTGGTTTTTCTTATCGAGAATCAATGCTCTAACCATATCTTTAAGTTCAGCAACATCGGATGAAACTGCTGGGGTAGAAGAGCTCGTACTCACTTTGGCAATGACTGCCTTGCTTCGTGATTGACGAACTTTGGACTTGCTCTCGATGATTTTTAGGCATTCTCGAGGCATTTTATCCAAAAAGTTACCACCCGCAGCGGAGTTCAATGAATCTTGATCATTCGAGTTTAGGGCATTATAGAATGTATCGAGTTGATGCAATTCTGAAAACCCATGATGCGGGCATCCCCTAAGAAGATCATTGAATCGGTCCCATGCCTCGTAAAACGTTTCATCAAATTTTTGTTGAAATCTCGTGATTTCATTTCGAAGATTTGTTGTTTTAGAGGGAGGGAAGAATTTGTTAATGAATTTCGAAACAAGATCATCCCATGTAAGAATCGATCGAGGGGGTTCTTTTTCAAGCCAAATCCGGGCGGCTCCCTCGAGGGAAAATGGGAAAAGCATAAGCTTAACCGACGTACTCGGGACGTTCGGGAACTTCATCGTAGAAGTGATCTTGTTGAAATATCAGATGTGAGCATGTGGGTCTTCTTTATCATGTCCAAAAAATTGCTTGTTTTGAACAAGATTAAGTAGACCATTCTTGATATCAAAGTTGTTTGAGGTAATTTCGGGAACAACGATCGCATCCTCGTAACCCTCGGTGGGTGCTTCGAGTAATTGCGCCATAGTACGATTATCGGCCATCGTAACTATGGGATGATTGAAAGTTTCTTGATTGTTATTTGGTTTCTCAAGATTGGGTGATTCAACAGAAGTTTGTCGGACTTGTTGTTGTCGACGTTTACGGGCTTGAGAACGGGTGCGCATGCACAAAATAGAAATATAAAAAGAAAATTTACACTAATTTTTTTTTTGGTTTTTCAATGATTTATTCACAATTTATTTTGACGGACAATTTACGGACAACGAGATAGGACAACTTCAACCATTAATCAAACTTACTTCACGGTAGCTCTCCAAATGAAAAACGCACAAGCGAGCGGAGGAGTAGGAAAGCGCGAAGCTATTAAAATCTTTTACCTTTCGGGTCGTAGTTCCTCGGAACAACCCTCCTTATACCCACCTTATAGTTTGTTAATCAAATCGAGGTGAGCCGTTCGTCGTAAGCGACACAAATGACAAGTTTTTGAATCTTTTGTTCGGGAACTTATTGATGGATAATACTTCAATGGAAAGTATTATATGTTGGTGTTCTTTTACCAACTTGGTGATTTTATTATTATTTTTTTATTTCTTTTTATGGAATTTTTTTATATGATAATTATACTAATAAAAGAAAATGAAAAATATTTTTGTTTTTTTATATTTTTTTTAAAAATAAAAGAAATATTCACAAATTCAAACACAAATTGTCAAACGTTACGATAATCGTTCACAACCTCCCCGGCAACGGCGCCAAAATTTGATTCGTCAATAGTATATATATAATATATGAGCAAACAATCAACCAAATACCTTTAGCCAAGGTTTGGTTAAGAATTCACAAAATAAAATATATACGTAACCGGAAGTTTGATTTCCCGGGTCGTTATGTCCCAACGAGGTGTGCAATTGAAAATCGAATGACGAATTGATAATCGATGTTTGAATATGACAAGATTATGATTGGTTTTTCTACTACTATAATTAAAAATGCAAAAACGATTAAGGAAAACCTAAAAACGAAAGCTAAAATGATTTAAAACTAAAACGGGTACGACAAATGAGGGCCAAAAACCTAAATTACACAATTTTAACCCTAAAGTGATTTTTTTTCTTTAAATGGGTTCTAAGTGACTAAAAACGAAGTTTAAAAAAACTAGATCGAAAACAGAGTTAATTAAGACCAAAAACGAGTCAAAACAAGAACGGGAACGAATCCCGTTCTTTAAAAAACAAAAAGTTGCAAATTTGACCCTATGAATGAAATTATATTTTTCCTAGGTAATATATGAAAAAAGAAAATTTTAAAAAAAAGAATTTTTATTTTTTGACTTTTATATTTTTTATTATGATTAAATTACTGAAATAATAAAAATTAAATCTAAAAAAATACTAAATGAATTTATAAAATTATGAAAATTTCAGGGAAATTACTTTGCGATATCAAAAACCTAAGAAAAATATAAGCCCGGAAAAACAGCTTATAAATAAGTTGTTATTAAGCCAAACGAGTTAATAAGCAAATTGAGAAAAAAAGGTATATAAGTTAACTGGCCCAAGGGTCTAACAGAAAAGACCTAAGGGCGCAGCGGGAGTGTGTATTGTGTATAAAGGGTTGAGGCTTGATGAGGTCGGGGGTTCGAGCCCCAGCTCACCCTTGACTTCCAAGCTTCCCCTTTTGCATTTTTTTTCTTTTTTTTACCAGCTTATAAATAAGCTGAGTAAACACAACTTTAAAAAAACAAACTTTTTACTTTTCATAAATAAGCTGTCAAAGTTGACAGAAGCTTATTTAATCTAAGGGGGAAAATGAGCTTTTCTTTTTGGCTTTTTAAGACAAATTAAGCTAAGCAAAAGAGAACATAAGCATTCACAGACACATTAGGCTATCATAATAAGCAATAAGAACTAAGGCAAAATTTAAACCACCAAAATAAGCCAGAATTGGGCTTTTTAAAAACTCAGCACCAGGGGATTTTTGAGACTTTTGACAAATCAAATTAAGCTCAAATAAGCTTCAAATAAGCTAAAATTCCTAAAAAGCTAACTAAACTAACTAAATAAACCTAGTGTATTAAGAATTAAGCAGAATCACTAAGCCATAAGCTCAAATTAGCCAAATGAGTTTTTGAGCTAAAGGCTGTTTGAAAAACAGTCAAAAGCTTACTTTTGGCTTAAAATTAGCCACTCTAGAGGTATCTTAAGGCTTATGGCCTTATGGAGCTTAAGAGAGCTTGGGTTTCTATAAAGAAAGAGGGTCTAGGCGTTACTAACAAAATAGCAAGAAAAAGGGCTCCAAATTGAGCTTTTGCACCAGGGCAAGGACTTAGGCTAAAACAGCCCTATGGGGGCTTTTGAAGCATAAATCACTAGTGCTAAGGGTTATGAAAATCAGCATTTTGAAAGGGCTTTGAAATGCATATAAGCAATAAAAAATGCTTGTGAAAACTGTTGGTTCACTCAGTCCCTACTGAGTTTTGGTTTTGAAAAGAGAAAAAATTGCAAACTGCAGGCTTTGATTTAAGCTAGAAAAAGAACTTAAGAGTACTAAATAAACACAAGCAGATCTAGTATGGATTATAATGAACTTATAGAACAAAAATCAGACTTTAAAACTTATAAGAGTTTATCTAAAATGGTTGCTGAAAAATTAACTTTGAAAATCTCGAAAAATGAACCTTAAGGACATTACTATAACAACAGGACATTTCCACCTTATCTAATTTATTTCTACTGCATTTAAACTTTAAAACAGGTAAGAAAACATCATAACAAGTACTTAATCTAAATCTATCAATATCAATTGATCTAATAAGCTGAAGCTTTTCAGATTCAAACCATGAAGGCCTAAATCCTTAAACATGAAATTTAAGCTTTAAAAACTGAAATTTATTAACCTCTATACTAAATTACAGGTCGGGGGTTCGAGCCCCAGCTCACCCTTGACTTCCAAGCTTCCCCTTTTTATTTTTTGAAAATTTTTCTTAACAAAGTTGTTAAGCACAAGAAATTAAGCACTCTTTGTAAAGGGACTTTTTTTTCTTAACCACAAATAAGCCCTGAAATAAGCTCTAAAAGACAGACAAAATGCTTAATATTTAAACTAAGGGTAATGCTAAACTGCTAAGTCCAAAAGTAAGACAAATAAGCAAGTTACAATCAAGATAAGCAAACAAGGATAACTAGGTACAACTAATAAGCAAGTGTGAACCAAAAATCAGCAAAAGGAATAAGCCAATAAAGCCAGAAGTTGGCTTAAACTCTTGGCAGTTCTAACTTAAGAGTTTGGACTGCTAGATTTGGTTTAAGCTTGGTAGGCTTGAAAAGGGCAAATAAGCACAATTCACAAACAAACTAAGCTACCTCAGATGATCTACTGCAACTATTTATCAAGTTTAAACAAGAATAAGCCAGGCAAACAAGACAGATAAGCTAAAATGAGTGAATAAGCAAAGTGCTTAACACTGCAGGCCAAACTGTCACAATGGCTACTTATAGCTTGGAAATAAGCAACCAAGAGGGTGACTTAAGGGCTGAGGCTTATGGGGGCTTGAAGCTCAGCCTATAAGCTTTCAAAAAATGCAAAATATTAACAAAGCTTAAAGCAAATACGCACTTAAAAGGGGGTGAGAAAATGAGGTTTTGCACCAGGGGAAACTTTTAGCAAAACAGCTTATGATGGGCAACTTGGTGCTTAAAATTAAGCACTTAGATGCAAACTTATGGACAAAAAACTTATTTATCTTAAAACCTTGGCTTATAAGCTATAATGAACTGAAAAGAATAGTGAATTTGAATTGTGCTACTTGTGTGAGGTAAATCCATACTCAATCCTTGCCCTTGAAATACCCTGAGCCTCTTCAATATGATATCAAACGTTGGATTAACCTTGAAACTTGAGGGATTGCCAACATGGAAAGGTGGGTGTGATTAGGGTATTAGTGGAGAGGGGAAAGGGTTATTACCCAATAGGTAATTGGATACTTGTAGGGTATTAGTGGGGAAGAAAACCCGTGAGGTGCTAATGGGGTTTTGAGCTTTTGGCGGGAAATTTGGTTTAAGGGTCTCAGGGGTGAAGGTTTGGGTAAATGGCAGCTTCAGTCCCTCACTCTTATAAGTTCATTTGCAAAATTCGTCCTTGTGGTAATATAGGTTTGGGTAGTTGGCAGCTTCAGTCCCTCAACCATTATATCTTTATTGCAAATTTCGTCCTTGTGTAATACAACTCTAGGGGTTTGGCAGTTTTGGCCCCTAGAGTTATATTTTCAGTAAATTGCAAATTCAGCCCCTTTCTTTTTAATTCTTGTAATACAACTTTGAGGTTTGGCAATTTTAGTCCCTCAAGTTGTATTTTCTTCACTTGGTTGACTTTGACTTTGTCGGGGTTGACTTTCCTGTTGACTTTTTGACTTGGTTGACTTTTGGCTTCGATTTGACTTCGTCTTTTCACACTTTTCCATTCTGTGCTCGGTTTTGTCCATTTTTAGCTTTGTTTTTGTCCTTTTCTTGAATATCCATTTCCTGCACAATACAAATGCAAAACATACAAATACGATGTATTTTTGGTACGTTTTTAGTCATTTAAGTCCGTTTTTAATGGAAAATGGTATGTGTAATTAAGCACATACCAAAATCCCCCATACTAAGGTATTGCCGTGTCCTCACGCAATGTTATGAAGTAAACACTTAAGAAAACCAAGAATCTCAATCCCCCTCGACTAATAACCTCGAAAAGTAGCTAAGTGTTCGTCAAGGGGAACTAAAGAATCAATAGCTTCGACAAGTCCCGTTTTCACCATTTTTTATATGTACACTAACTATCCCTAATATTTTTGGATTTTCCTTTTTCTTTTCTTAACTACCTGTTTGACTTCCTTTATTTTATCAACACTGGGATCATAGAATGAGAAGCGCCCATAGAATAATCTACGGATGTCCTGACGGATAAATTCATCGTCCCCGATTTTTCACTAGTCCCAAGCTAAGCGTAAAAACGAAATCACCGTTAAGTACAAGTAAAGATGCTAACACTACTTATAACTATGACTTGTCAACTTTTCGCTCCCAACAATTATTCAATTAGAGTGATTGTGCTTAATTTTAAGTTAAATTTAGATCGACAATTTTAGAAAGTAGTATAGTTTATGTGCATAACGATATTTCTGAAGAAATCTGGGGAAAAGACTAGATCACCCACCAACCAGCATATTCTCGATAGATCCCAGCCGAGTTCGACTTAGGTTATCAGGTTGAGACCCCACAGGAGAATGTTCGCAATGTAATAGCGGGATACTCCACCCTTTTAGGCCGAATTTCTTAGATTTACCGCTAAATAAACAATACTACTCAAAGCACGCAAACATCAAAAATTTAATGATCTTATTGGTGCGATTATTCCTAGAAATAATCTACCAACGACAACCAACAACTTTTGAAGTCTTAGAGCAAGTTATTCTTAGTTCAAAATTATACTTGAGTTTAGAAAAAGAAATCATTAAATTTTCCTTATTAGTCATTTATTGCTATAATCATACTATAATACCGTCATCATTTACATGACTACGACATCGGCCACGCCTTCGACAAGTTGTAGTGACTTAGTCTGACGACGGTCCCCCGCCTTATATGAAGACTTCAACATCGGCCACGCCTCCGACAAGATTGTTAGGATTATGAAAAAGACTCGGTCACCCCCGTGTATCATTAGTATAGCATAGCTCGTAGTTAGAAAGTAAGCGTATGGTTTTCGGTATTGGGCCGGGTCTTTTACCCAAGTGTAAGCCCATACCCAAGCCCATAATGCTCACAAACACTTGTATATATACCCCTTCCCACCCATGGGAAGGGGTTGGTTGTTCATTTCATGCTAATACATACACTTGCACTTTCTCTCTCTAGAAAGACAACTTTCTCTCTCTAAGATTAATTAGCCAACCCATCATCTATTGCTTGTGTTATGATATCATGTATACTACAATTGGTATCAGAGCACATGGGATGATTAGCTAGATTGTGTGTGCGTTTCCTTGGTTAGTTTAGATCAAAAGTTTGGTTTTAGAAGGTTTATGGTCTTATTCTTGACACTCTTTGATTCTCATGTTTGTGATGTTAAAGTTAGTGTTTTTATAGTTGTTATAACTTTCTAGGACCAAGTTGTGCAAAAGAAACCAAGTGAAAACGTTCAAAAGGGTGATTTTTAAGGGTTTTTAGGTGAAAAAGTTCGTATCTTCGTCGTTGCGTTTTGACCTTCTGTGACATTCTTGGTTGCGTTTTGGGTGAAGGAAGCATATTGCGTTTTGATCATTGCGTTTTGACCTAGAGGTTGCGTTTTGATCGTTGCGTTTTGATCATTGCGTTTTGACCTAGTTTAAAAATGGGGTACCTAGTGTAAATCTAAGGACGTTTATTAAGTGTGCCAAAAGATCAAACGTCTAGTCGATTAGATTTGGATATTGGATCCACAGAAGTGATGAGTGAAGCTCTTGTGATCGGAGGACAAAAACCGCGAGCACGAGAAGCTTCAAAATCCGGGACATCCTGGACAAATAAACCACAAAAATACAAGCATACAAGAAATGGAAGAGGCACACCTCCTCACGTCATACAGTTAGAAGAAAATAGAAAGAAGATAGAAGGATAAGCATGGGTTGCCTCCCACGAAGCGCTTGTTTAAGGTCACTATGCTTGACCCGTCCCCGAATTCATTGGTCCATGGGGAAAGTCTGGAGATCCGGGACTACCAATTGTGGTACGTTCCCTCCAAAGTAGTGCTTCAAATGATGACCATTCACTTTGAAATTTGGCCTAAGGTTTTGGGATAACTTGACAGTGCCATATTGAAAGACTTGGGTTATAGTGAATGGTCCACTCCAGCGGGTCTTAAGCTTGCCTGAGAAAATCTTCAATCTAGAGTTAAAGAGGAGGACTCGATCACCGACGTTGAAAACGCGGTTTTTGATCTTGGAGTCATGGATTCTCTTTGTTTTCTCTTTATAGATCAAAGAGTTTTCATAGGCATGATCACGAAGTTCATTTAGCTCATTGAGTTGAACCTTCCGGTGATCGCCCGCGGTCACTAGGTCAAAGTTTGCATGCTTTAAAGCCCAATAGGCTTTGTGCTCGAGCTCAATCGGTAGATGACATGCCTTTCCGTACACTAGCTTGTATGGAGTACACCCGATGGGTGTTTTGTAAGCTGTGCGGAAGGCCCAAAGTGCGTCATCTAGTTTATCCGACCAAGAGGCACGGTTTTCGCCTATGGTCCTTTCAAGAATTCTTTTCAAGCCACGATTGGATACCTCAACTTGCCCACTTGTTTGTGGGTGATACGCGGTGGAGAGACGATGAGTGACTCCGTATTTAAGCATGACCTTTGCAAATATATAAGCTTGTATGGAGTACACCCGATGGGTGTTTTGTAAGCTGTACGGAAGGCCCAGAGAGCGTCATCCAGTTTGTCCGACCAAGAGGCACGATTTTCGCCCACGGTCCTTTCAAGAATTCGTTTCAAGCCACGATTCGATACCTCAACTTGCCCACTTGTTTGCGGGTGATACGCGGTGGAGAGAGTTTTAAGAAATTTACGGGCGATACTCCGTATTTAAGCATGACCTTTGCAAACTGGTCATTGCAAAAAGGGGTTCTGCGATCACTTATGATTGCACGGGGGGCACTGAATCTGGAGAAGAGAGTTTTAAGAAATTTGCAAACAACTCGCGAAAGCGACGAGGTGGGGAGCGCTTTTCCGCTTCAAAACACCATTTCGAAACAAGTAATTCGACTCCACTAGTATATATTTGTTCCCTCTTGAAGACGGGAACGATCCCATGAAGTCAATGCCCCAAACGTCAAAGATTTCACAAACTTGGATGGAATTTTGAGGCATCTCATCACGTTGTGAAATTTTTCCTTGACGCTGGCACGAGTCGCAGTTTTTAACCAACTTGTGGCCATCATGTAAATCCGTGTGGCCCATAAGAAACCTTGCATCAAATACTTTTTGGCAGTGAGATTTGCACCATGATGTCCCCCCGTGGGTCCATTGTGGCAAGCTTCGAGGATGTCGAAAGCTTCCTTGCCGTGCACACACCGCCGGATCACTTGATCCGCACATATCTTAAACAAGAAGGGGTCGTCCCAAAAGTAGTGTTTGACATCTTTGAAAAAACTTTCCTTTCTGCAAAGACGACATCCCATTGAATCATAAAATTATCCACCGCATGTAGTTTGCAAAATCGGCAAACCATGGGGCATTATCATCATCACGAAAAGTAACCATCCCAAGTGTCTCGAGAGGAAATGTTTCGTAATTTCCTTTTTCTCGAGGCCTCACTTGATGGGATTTTCAAGATCTTAGAAGGTTGTAGTGGTCTGCGCTGCGAGATTTTTCTGCATCAAGTTGTTTATCACGGATAACGACATCAAATTCTTGGAGCAACAAAATCAATCGGAGCAATCTTGGCTTAGCATCCTGCTTAGCGAGCAGATACTTGAGAGAGCCGAATGGTCCGTATACACTATGCTTTTAGACAAGACAAGATATGGCCAGAATTTCTCGAAAGCGTACACTACGGCAAGTAATTCTTTTTCCGTTGTAGTGTAATGTGCTTGAACCTCAGTCATGGTTTTGCTTGCATAGTGTATCGGCTGGAAGTGCTTGGTCTTACGTTGCCCCAGGACTGCCCCAACAACAAAATCGCTTGCATCACACATGATTTCAAACGGCAAGTCCCAATCGGGGGCAACTAGAATTGGAGCCTGGGTCAACTTCATCTTAAGGGTTTCGAATGCTTCGATGCATTCCTTCGAAAAGATAAACGGTGTTTCTTTTTCAAGGAGGTGGTTCATAGGCCGGTCGATTTTGGAAAAATCCTGAATAAATCATTGGTAGAACCCGGCATGACCGAGAAAACTCCAAATACCCTTCACGGTCGTGGGATGAGGCAATTTTGCAATGACATCTACTTTTGCCCTATCAACCTCAATCCCGGACCTAGAAATCTTATGGCCAAGGACTATGCCTTCCTTAACCATGAAGTGGCACTTTTCCAATATAGCACAAGATTGGTGTCTCCCAACCTTTGGAGCAATTTTGTCGAAAATGATAAAGGCAGTAAGAGAAAGATCACCGAAAAACTAAAGAAATCAATCTGAAGACTTCCATGGTTTCTCAATCAAATCGTGAAAGATTGCAACCATACACCTCTGGAACGTGCCCGGTGCATTGCATAAACCAAAAGGCATGCGACGATAGGCAAATGTCCCATAAGGGCAGGTGAAGGTAGTCTTTTCTTGATCAAGTGGGTCAATCGGGATCTGAAAATAGCCGGAGAATCCGTCCAAAAAGCAATAGTACTCATTTCTGGCTAATCTTTCAAGCATCTGATCTATATATGCAACGGGGAAAATGGTCTTACGAGTTCAATCATTAGTTTCGGTAGTCAGGCAAACACGTCACCATCCGTAAAAAAACCAAACCTAGTGGGGTATTAACATTCATTTTCGTACATTATTAACCACGATTATGCTCTCTACTTATGGACATCAATGAACTGGCTCGTACCCAGGACTAGTCATAGATTGGGTATATTAACCCGGCATCAAGAAGTTTGAAAACTTCTGCTTAATAACCTCGATAGAAATTGTGGGTTAAACCCTTACACATAATGTTTGAACTACGGGTTTGGCATTTTCCTCCACAAAATCTTATGGGTGCAAAACTGTGGATCTATCCCCTTAATATCAGAAATCTTTCAAGCTATGGCATGTTTATGTGACTTAAGAACTTTGATCAGGGCGGCTTTATCCTCATCTTTTAAGTTTTTAGTGATTATGACGGGTAATTTGTCATCACCCTCTAAAAACACATACTTAAGGTGGGATGGTAAGTCTTTGAGTTCTAGGTCAGGAGGATCTTCACATGAAGATTTAATCTTTTCAGGCACGTTAATTTCACAAACTGGTGACGGAGGGAGATTTGGGTCACTATTGATCACACTTAATAATTCCTCAAGGTAAACAGTATCTCCCTCAGAATCATAAATGTCATCAACACCCGGTGGTATTGAATCATCGTGTTCAAGAAATGCATCGATCTCTTCCATTAGAAAATCACTTCCTCCGAAGGGAGTGGAAGGTGGAGAGCGAGAATCGATCAAAAGGTCTGAAGGGGAAGTGGGATTGCCACTTTTAGAAATTTCAAGTACTTCTTGAACATATTCTTCACAAGCAATGTCAATAACATCGACTCAGTTAACCGATTCAATGATATTGTAGGAGAAAGTCTTAGTATCACCAACTTTGAAGGTCACGGATTGGTCATCATGTCTAAGGGTCATTTGTTCACCGTGAACATCTATCAAGGCACGTGCCGTTCTCAAGAAAGGTCTCCCTAGGATTAGGGGAACTCGAGGATCGGCGACGTAATCAACGACCACGAAATCGGCCGGAAAGAAGAATGTTCCAACTTTAACAAAAACATCCTCGGCGATGCCGGTTGGAGTAGAAATCGTTTGGTCGGCAAGTTCAAGTGTCATTCGGGTCTTGGTCAGAGAGGTAATAGGTTGATGCTTGCACCGAGATCGGCCAAGGCTAAGCATTCATTCATCTCTAGAAAATCACACGGTATAAGAAATCTACCGGGGTCTCAATGTTTTTCGGGAGCTTTTTGAGGATAACCGCCGAGCAATTCTCATTCACCGGTGTCTTGGTCAACTCAAGTATCTTATCTTTGTTATTGAGGAGTTTTCTAAACATTGGTGCAAATTTGGGCATGTGTATGAGAGCGTCCGCGTAACTTAGCTCGAAATGGAGATTCCGTCCGCGAAACTTAGCTCGAAATGGAGATTCCAAAAAATCTCCATAAATTTTGAAGCTAGAAGATCGTCTTTTTCACGGAGCTTCTCTTTGTTGGCCCTTGAAGGATAAGGCAATGTTGGTTTAGTTTTTGAAGCAACAACGGGCTCACCAATTTGGTCATTAGTTTGGACCACCGGAGGTTGGATGTTTTCGGTGCTTGGTTGCACCGTATCCTTTGTCACCTCGGGTTCATTTTCCATCTCTTTAGGAAGAGAAGAAATTTGAGGTCCATTGTAGGAAACACCGCTTCGGGTAGTGATTGCTTTCACATCACCTTTCGGGTTAGCAATGGTGTTGCTTGGAAGAGAACCCGAGCCCGAAGTAGAAGCGGTATTACTATTCACGAATTTGGTGATCAGGTCTGTTATATTTGCCATTTGATTTTGCATATTTTGCATAACCGCGTCATTAGCTTTGACGTAGTTATCAAAATCGGACTTAGACACACCTGGTGCTGGAGGAGCTGGAGCGGGAGCTTGGTAAGGTGGAGCTTGAAAAGTCGGGGGTTGATTAATCTGGGGTTGGTAAACTTGTCCTTGATTGAAATTATTACCCCGATTTTGGTTAAAATTGTTCCCCCGATTTTGGTTGTTTTGATGGTTTTGCATAGGAGGAAAACCGGGAGGTCGAATTTGGTTTGCAACCATCTGAGGTCGGTAACTGGCATTCCCTTGGTTGTAGTTAACTGCGGCGGCTTGTGACACGTATTCTTGGATATTGTCACGATAAATGTTGCCATCGGTGGCTGGACAATTTTGGTAAGAATGACCACCCCCGCAAGTTACACAACTTTGCTCGACCGCTTTTACGGGAGCGGGAGCTGGAGTTTGGTTTTTCTTATCGAGAATCAATGCTCTAACCATATCTTTCAGCTCAGCAACATCGGATGAAACTGCTGGGGTAGAAGAGCTCGTACTCACTTTGGAAACAATGGCCTTGCTTCGTGATTGACGAACTTTGGACTTGCTCTCGATGATTTTTAGGCATTCTCGAGGCATTTTATCCAGAAAGTTACCACCCGCAGCGGAGTTCAATGAATCTTGATCATTCGAATTTAGGGCATTATAGAATGTATCGAGTTGATGCAATTCTGAAAACCCATGATGCGGGCATCCCCTAAGAAGATCATTGAATCGGTCCCATGCCTCGTAAAACGTTTCATCAAATTTTTGTTGAAATCTCGTGATTTCATTTCGAAGATTTGTTGTTTTAGAGGGAGGGAAGAATTTGTTAATGAATTTCGAAACAAGATCATCCCATGTAAGAATCGATCGAGGGGGCTCTTTTTCAAGCCAAATCCGGGCTGCTCCCTCGAGGGAAAATGGGAAAAGCATAAGCTTAACCGACGTACTCGGGACGTTCGGGAACTTCATCGTAGAAGTGATCTTGTTGAAATATCGGATGTGAGCATGTGGGTCTTCTTTATCATGTCCAAAAAATTGCTTGTTTTGAACAAGATTAAGTAGACCATGCTTGATCTCAAAGTTGTTCGCGGTAATTTCGGGAACAACGATCGCATCCTCGTAACCCTCGGTGGGTGCTTCGAGCAATTGCGCCATAGTTCGATTATCGTCCATCGTAACTATGGGAGGATTGAAAGTTTCTTGATTGTTATTTGGTTTCTCAAGATTTGGTGATTCAACAGAAGTTTGTCGGACTTGTTGTTGTCGACGTTTACGGGCTTGAGAACGAGTGCGCATGCACAAAATAGAAATATAAAAAGAAAATTTACACTAATTTTTTTTTTTTATCAACTGAAAAGCTGCTTCTGCCTTGTCACTCCATTCAAACTTGATCTTCTTTTGAGTCAGCTTGGTCATTGGCTTGGCGATCTTTGAGAATCCTTCAATGAATCTTCGGTAGTAGCCTGCTAAGCCCAAAAATTGACGAATCTCCGTTGCAGACTTAGGAGATGCCCAATCTTTGACAGATTCAATCTTTGCAGGATCCACATGAATACCCTGACTGTCGATCACATGACCAAGGAACTGTACTTTAGGGATCCAGAATTCACATTTAGAGAATTTGGCATACAACTGTTCCTTCTTAAGCAACTCCAAGATTAACTTGAGGTGCTCTGCATGCTCTTGCTTATTCTTCGAGTATATCAGAATATCATCGATAAAGACAATTACGAATTTATCCAGGTATGGTTTGCACACCCGATTCATGAGATCCATAAATACAGCAGGTGCATTAGTCAAACCAAACGGCATAACTTGAAACTCATAATGTCCGTACCGAGTTCTGAATGCGGTCTTCGGGATATCTTCTTCACGAACTCTTAGTTGATGATAACCCGACCTCAGGTCGATCTTTGAGTAGATACTTGAACCTTGTAGTTGATCGAACAAATCATCAATCCTGGGAAGCGGATAACGGTTCTTTACCGTCAGCTTATTTAATTCCCGGTAATCGATGCACATCCGGAAGGATCCATCTTTCTTCTTGACAAACAAGACCGGAGCTCCCCAAGGTGAGTCATCTTTCTTCTTATGAAGCCTTTGTCGGAAAGTTCCTTCAATTGGTCCGACAACTCCTTCATCTCGGATGGGGCCAGTCGATAAGGTGCCCGTGCTACTGGCGCAGCACCAGGTATCAGATCGATCTGAAATTCCACTTGGCGGGTTGGTGGAATACCCGGCAAGTCCTCGGGGAATACCTCAGGAAAGTCTTGAACTATTGGTACTTCTTCAAGTTGCTTCTCCTTCGACTTGTCTTCCGCCTCTTTCATAGTAACCTGTGCTAGAAAGATAGGACATCCCTCCAGCAAATACTTTTGTGCTTTGGTACACGAGATGATGTTCAATCGGGACTCGTGACCGTTGTTGCTTCCGTCACATGGAAAATTAAGTCTTGTTTCCAAGGAATACGAACAAGTTTCTCAATCAAGTACGATTACGGCATGATTATTTAGCTAACCAGTCCATACCGATAATGACGTCAAAAAACTACCCATCTCTACGGGCATCAAGTCGATGTTGAATGGATGATTTAGAAAGTTTAGAGTGAAACCCGTATAAGTGTATTAACCTAAGTATTCTACCGTCAACTAAACTTCATCATTACAACCATGGTCTAACGTAGTTGGGACGGATATCAATATCAAAGGACTTAAATGCTGTAGTTATGATAACTTCTTCGGCCATCCAGTGGTCAAATAGTATTGAAGCATAAACGGTTTTTGGGGAACGTCCCGTGTCAACATTAGAGTTCGGGTTAGTTCCAGGGAGCCCACAACATAAGCTCTTTGCTTACAGCATTAACATTTCCAGCCCGATTCCCTGATTTCCAGTCTTTAGCTTTGGGCAGTCTTCTTGTGTGACCTCTTGCACTCCAACTCAAAGCATGTGATAACTGGGGGTTTAGGCCCTTGGGTGCGTGTCTTAGTTATTGTTGTTTTTTTGTTGTGTGTAGTTGCAGTAGTGAACCTTACAGTCACGGGCCGGAGTGACAGTCTTTTTGCAGTTAGTGCATTTAGTGTACATGGCCCATCCGTGGTGATAATTGCTCTTGGTACATAGAGGTTTGTTCCTCCATAAGGATCTTATCTCCAGGCCACAACAGGTAAGCCCGTACCACCATTGTTTCATTTGATGGTTGAATGTTGGTTTTGGTTGTTATTGAGGACTTTCAAATCTCCTTTATTCTCTGCTTGGCGTTCAGCTGCAGTGGTCATCTTTTTTGTCCATCATTTCAGTTGCAAAACTCAATTGCCTCTTGCATTGACTGAGGCTTTGGATGCCTTAAACTAGTGCCATGAATCATGTCAGGAAGACCCACGTCATACCTTTCCACTTTAGTCGATTCCTCAGGGAAATACGATCACACATGAGTGCCAAACTCTTGGATTCTTTGATTGTAGTCATCAAATCAGTACCCCTCATTTTAAGTTACCAGTACCTCAGATTCCAGCTTTCTAATCTTGCCCTAGGGCAATATTTATCTGTTATCAATCCTTTTCAAGCCGTCCTGGGCATAGTGTCACTGACAATCATTTTGTCCGACAGCCCTTACGTGTGAGTACCACCACGTCAGGCACTTACCTTGGAGAGTACAAGATGCAACTTAACCTGACATTGTTTAGCACAGTTGCTGATAAGGAAAACAGATTCCATCTTTTCTGCCCATTGGTTCAGGCAACGACTCCTTCGGTGCCTTTGAAATTTATAGGTGGCACTTTCAGAAGTCAGTGTTAAGTGCATTCTCGTTGAGTAGGCACTTTGACTTCTTCCACCGGTTCTGTAACCCATGGCTGTTATCGCCGTCCCTGCTTCTGCTTGCATCCACTTTCTTGCCAAAGCAGCAGCAACGCTTGATCAATCAAAGCTTTGGAGTTGAGCCTCAGTGACATGGTGTAGGGAAGTGGTTGATGGTGGCCGGGTGTTGTCCTCGTGGCTCCTTCTTGTTGTAACATTTTATCAAATAACAAGGAATTTTAATACCCGTCAGGTTTCACACAATCATATAACATAACGTGACATTTGCATAATAAATAAATGTGATCACAATCCCACAAATAGCGAATTTATACAAACTGAAAGTGAAATCAACAAATGACATAAAATAAATCAACATCCAATACATAACAAACATCGATAATTCTAATGGTGGCCCTGATTACAACATGTTCAGTTCAATGTGATACAAAAACTAAAAATATGGACCTAGGCGGTGTTAGCTGAGGTTTCACCCATAATATTAAACACGCCATACCAATGATAGCTAAAAAAGATAAAACAAAAAGTCCTTACAGCTATTAGCTGGGAGTAACACATACAAACTTAAATAGGCTATGCAGGATAGCTACAAATGATGCATGACTAACTGCTGCTGCCAGCCTCAGCTGGTCCATCCTGGGGCTCTGGGTCTCTAGCCTCTAGTGTCGCAATACGTCCAAGCGCTGTAGTCAACTGAGTCTGAAGTGATGTGGTATGAGCAATCAACGTGGCAACCTGTGCCTCCAGTGTCCTAACATGTGCCTCTATGGCGGCACTCCTCTCCTCAGAACTAGTCCATGCTATGCGAGCATATACAGCCTCTCTATCTATAGCCAAAGCTGTGCGGCGGTGTCGTATCCTCTCTCTGTATAGTGTGTTGACTAGGGCTCCCAAGTAAGCCCGGTCATCACGTGCCTGCTAATGTACCTCGCACTCCTCAGTCCTCTGCCTAACAGTAGTATCAAGCTCTGTCACTCTCTGGTCGACCCCCTCCAAGGTGGTCGGTGCTATCTCCATCATGGCCTCAACAATCTCATCCCAAGTGTCAACCGCTGGAGTAGGTATTGGCTGTCTCGCGGCACCAGCCGCTGAACTCTCCCCGATCTCGTATCCGGGAGCGGGAGTAGTAAGACAAGCTCTCTTCCGAGGCGGCATATCAGCCTCGGGAACATCAGTCCTGGGGGAAGTAGGTGGGAGTGATAATGGTGGTGATGCATCTGCAGCTCTCATCCGAATCCCGGCTGCCCTATAGCCTAATGGTGCTCCTGTATCAGTAGGGCTAGTAGTGAGTGGTGATGGTAGGGGTAATGGTGAAGATGCAACAGGTAGTGGTGGTGTAGGTGCGGCGCATGTCACAGCTAAAGCGTTGCTCCTTGGATGCCGACATCGGTAGCTCCCCAGTTTCTGGAAGTTTCGAAAGCTAAACTATAAATAAAAATAAGCTTATTTAATAAAAGGATTTCTTACTAAAACTTAATAGATAAGCCAGAAATAAGCTAAGAAAAAATGACAGTTTAAAAGAAATCTAACTTATGACTTATGAGCAAAACTGTTTTGGCTTTTTGGAATTAATAAGATAAAGGAAAAGCAAATAAGCTAAAACAGCCTTGAGGCTAAACCTAATAAGCACAAAAGAAAGGAATTAAGCAAAGAAAATAAATTGGAAAGCACTTAAAGGCTATAAGACAGATAGACACTAAAACAGGCTAAGAAGGCTTTTTCACTACTTTTTTAAGCTAACCTAGGACTAATTAGCATTTAGAATAAGCTAAAAAGCAAAACAAGCTTATGACAGCTTATTCCCTAGACCTAAAAAGCAATAGGGACTAGAAATTAGCAAACAAATTAAGCTAAAATGCAGTAAAAAAGACTCTAAGACAGCAGACCTAAAAATACTATTAAAGGACTTTTTCCACTTTTTAAGCTAATTTATAAGACTAATAAGCACTTGAGAAAAGCTGAAAGCTTAAAACAGATTGAGCCCTTGGTTCATTAAGCACTAAAGATTAAATAAAAGCAGACAGAATAGGCTGATAAGCATCTAAAAGCTATAAGACAGACAGACACTAAGACATACTAAAAAGGCTTAACCACTACTTTTAAGCTAGAATAACAGACCAATAAGCACTTGACTTAAGCTGGAGAGTTAAAACAGATGAAGCCCTATAACCTAATAACTCAAATAAGCAAGAATTAAGTATACTGGATAAGAAATAAACTAAAAAAAATCAAATGAAAATGACAGAGACTCCTACTTTTATTTTTGGCTTTTTAGATTAATGACAAATTTTAAAACTTAAAAACAAGACTCAATAAGCAAAGTTAAAAGGAAAAATAATTAAAACAGATAAAGAACATCTTATAATAAGCCAATAATAAGTTAATTAACTCAAGGATAAGCTTAAGTGTAACACCCCCAAAATGGGTCGCAGCGGAAATATGGGTTGACGAGTGTTACTTCATAGATCAATAGCACAAGATATGAGAACGACCTCTATATGAGTCGTTAAAATTGATACATTGGCTTAATTAGATAAAGATTTTAAGACATAACAAATATTCCCAAAATGTAATGCATCCAAATCTTTATAGTAATGACTCCAAAATGATGACCACCAATGTATCCTTGTTTCTCGTACCTTATTGACCTGAGAAAAACATGCTTTAAAACGTCAACATAAAGTTGGTGAAATTCACAGGTTTAGTAAATGTATAAAATAGGACCACAAGATTTCCAATGTAAGACATGTAACACATACAATATCTTAAAAGTAATTACGAGTGCACTAAGCTCATGACACCGAAGCTCGACATATATGTATGCAATTTAATGCACTAAATGTGCCCATGTAGATGTTCAACCCGCAACATCCAAATTGTTCCGACATGTATACGTTCGTTGTTTCAGTACTGTCGAAACCGATGAGCGCTACTCACCCGAACGGGGATGTCAATCCCAAATAGATCTATTCATAACATTCACGCTCGCTAACTAGCAATTGACAGTTCATGATAGTGGGCAATAGTGGGTTTAGCTACTTAGGCCAACTCGTAATATGTTTAAAAGAGTACTTGCGTCCAAATGTAAAACAATGCATGTTTCTCACCCCAAAGTTGTAAAACAATATAATTGTATAAAAGCTGCGCTATGAACTCACCGCAAGTGACAGTTCATGAAAGTGGGCAATAGTGGGTTTTGCTCCTTAGGCCAACTCGTAATATGTTTAAAAGAGAACTTGTGTCCATATATAAAATGATGCATGTTTCTCACCCCAAAGTTGTAAAACAATGTAATTGTGTAAAAGCGGGGCTATGAACTCAGCGTAAGTGAATGATTGATTATCTAAATCAAATGAGTGAATCGCCTCGGCAATTTGAATGCAACCTAATTAATTATAGGCCGTATGAGTATAATGTATTTCATATAA